>VZTE01001196.1:349218-362811 GCA_013397775.1 Eulacestoma nigropectus
TTTTTTTTTTTTTTTTTCCCTTCTGGTTTCTTTTCTGCTTTTTAAAGTCCTGGGGTTTTTGAAAAGTCATACAATTTTCTCAAAAATTAAGTAGCTGAGCCTCCTCTCTTAAGACATTAACTATATATATATCCTATAAGAATCACCTTTCCTGGTAGCTGGATAGATTTCCTAGTAGCAGGAAGACATTTACATATTCAATTTTTGTTTAAAGTTAGATGTCAAGCAAGTTTCTTAGGACTCAGTTCTCCAAATTCCACTTTATGCTTGCTTGGAGAGCCATTAGATCCTTGTATTTGCTTTTATTTCATGATAATTCCCTTTAGTTTTTGTAAGCAATGAAGCAGTCCTTAATCACCGACCTGTTTTGATAAAAAACAAGCCTTTTAATTCCTGCAGGGTATTTGTTAACCTTGCAGTGCTCAGCAAAGTGGTTTGCAGGTACACCTTATAAATAGACGTAGTCAAATTGCACAACAATGATGAAGTAAACTTGGCTACTTAAAATGTATATAATTTAAAATTCCAAGGTACATTTGTAATTCTACAAATACTATTTGCAAGGTTTTTTAAAAAATCTGGCTTTAATATTCATGAATAAAAATACAAACAACAACAACAACAACAACAAAAGGTAAGAACCCTGAACAGATCCTACTAATAGTGGCTGTGATTGACCGTACTTTGCATTTTGTGAAATTAAGAAGAATTAATTTTTTCCATGCAAGCACAGAATGTTACATTCTGCAACAGAGACTAACCCAAGGTTTGAGATTCTCTATGCCAGTATTGTGGCTGTCACGGACAATCTCTCAGATCAGAAATCAAAGTTATTTTTTTCACCCATATTTGTGTCCTGCTTGCCTGTCACAGTCCAGGATGGCATATGGATATGTACAGACACAGACACCCACAGCCAGAGCAGCATTCTCAACTCTTACATTCATTTCATGGCTACAATTAAAGAGGTTCAGACCTTATTTTTATGGCCTTACTCAGGTGAATAAGTAACTCAGGGTGGTAAAATATGGAAAGGTATGAATTACATGCTAGTAGAATAATAAAAGCAAGGGTGAAATGTGCTACTGTACAAACTATAAATACAAATGCACTGCACTATATCAATTCTAGTGCCAAAGTGATGGCCATAATAGAATATGATTTTATATTGTTTGCTAAGACCTTTCTGGCAAGAGTAAGGGTGCAGAAAAACTAGATTTCCCCCGAATGATATCAGTATATCAGTTATTTCAAATTATTAACATTAAAAGTCATAACCACTGAAAACAGCTTTTCCTCTAGTTGGAGATGTAGAATAGATCCCCAACAGCTGAAATTTACACAGCTCATTATTTAACATGGCAAGAGCTACTTTCCTCTACCCCAGGGTTAAAGGGATGTCTGGTAAAATGACATTCTCTTATGAAAAGGGAAATAGCTGAATATTGACAATAGGATTCAGGGCACATTTTTTATACTGTCAAGAATTTTGGATTTGTTATGAGAGAGTAGGAATGAAGGCAAACCCTTCATGTTTGCATAGACAAGAAGTAATTATTTTGATAATTCTGAAGTCATATGAAAACTCTAATGCACAGACCTAAAACTCAATATGCAGCCTAATTTGAAAGCCTTCCCATCTTCTTACAGAGTATAATGAAGTCTACTATGTACAGAAATTAATAACATGAAAATACAACATGAAAGAACTTATTAAAACAATTAAAATTACACTTAGGGGTATTTTACTGATTTTATGTTTTTATTGTTTTGTAGCAGTTTCAAGGCATCAAACTTTTTTTATGTGGACAATTCCAGTCTTCCCTGAAACTTGCTAAGAATTTACTTCCCAGCCAAACAGATCAGTGAAATTAAAAAAGAAAAAAAAATGAATGTACCCTGAGTACCTCTCACAAATGTGTGTAAAGCTAGCAGAATTCAGAGGAAATGTGGCTGCTTCCCTGTCATCTTGGCAAAGGCAACAGCTGGTGAGCGCCTCAGGCTCTGAAAAGGTGCTGGTTCAGAGATGTCACTGCCAGCTCCAATGTGCAGTTACCAATCCACTACCTTTGGGAGCACAGGCTGGAGGTAACCCCCTCACCAGATAGGTTGACCTGGAGCACTTAATTCTTTCACCTCCTGCTATGGACCTGGAGAAGCTCCAACAACTTTTGGAGACCCTGGCATGAGGCTGGATGTAGTGGCTGGAGTAAGGCTTGGGAAGAGTAAGACTGAAATCCATGAAACCCCAGCTTGATCATGGCTCATCCTACTGGGAGGCATAAAGCCTAAAACCACAGCACAAACCAAAAAAAGAGGCAGACATGCCAAGATCACTGCTTGTGCCCCAGTTCTCAGCACCAACACCTGCAACTTGATTCTCATTCTCCTCCAACTTTTCAGTGCTCTCCAACAGCTACGTATTTAATCTCCTCAAGAAAAAAACCCACTATCCAACAATAAATTACTTTGGAAAAGAATTTCAAATTTCATTCCCTCAGCATTACTATTAAAGGAGTTTGTACAATGGAATACTCTGTATATGCTCATTCTGTATTACATATATATGCACTGTAAATATGACAGACAGCAATTCTGGGTCTGTGCTAAAACACTTAAAACAGTTACTGAACACACTTCCTGGTGCAGTGGGATGCTAAAACTCTATGTGTATTAAACTGAATAGATTTCAATGATGGTACTCACAAGCTTATGTTTTATATTTCCTCAAGTTCTTCCTGTAGCAGATAAATATACTCTTTTAAAGGGATAAAATAAATATCCTTTAATTTCTCTGATTCTTAAGAGTATCAAATCTTAGTCGCTTCATACTGCCTCACATGTAGCATTGAACTGAAGACTTGATTTCAAATCTTCTCAAGTCAGTGAACACCACTGACGGTTTATGCTGGCTTGAATTTAATCACCACTGTCCTTTGTGGTCACTATGCCAAAAAGTCACTGCATTTCCAGTCCTGAATAAAGAACACCAGTCATGCACAAAACACCGAAAGTGAAAAAATATGTACTGGGAGGTCAAAAACAAAGAATGAGGCTTTCCATTTTTTGTTAATCCAAACATTTGTGTTTCTGATTTAGGGATTATCGTTCAGCAGATGCCAACTGTTTACATTTCAGGAAAGGTCCCTCTGGTATGTATGAAGGACTTGTCTTGAAGTGAGTCTGCTTGATCTCTATAAATATTTGGAGGTAGCGTACTACTTTAATGGAATTAATAAAAATCGTGGAGATTTTTACTGGTACACAGACTACACTCCACAGAACACCATTGAACTGACTTGATGTAGCCCATTTAGTAAACTGTCTGCTGTACCCTCATATTTAGCACAGCATAATTTTAGAGACGGCTCTTACCACCTATACACCTATGATGAGACCCACTGAGGTGAATAGGATTGCTTATTGTAATAAGGTATGACTTTTCTTTATATTTTACTTTCTTTTTCTGTCTGACATTGGAACTTCCTTACAGGTATTAATTCCTGGAGTTGTACACAATTAATCAGAGTACTGGGAGAGAAAGGAGTATCTCAGAAATCACAATAGGCAATTCTTAAAGGCTGATGACTTAATGACATCTTTTATAGCTTATGGTAAGTCAACCTTTTGTAGTTTTAATAAAAAGCTTAAATGAGTTCTCGTGTTTATTTTTCAATTACTACATTTATCACTCTTAACTGTCCTTTGCTTGGATAAGGATCATTCAAATATTTTTAATTATATGCCTAAATATATTATTGTTTTTCATTTTAGTTTTTAAACCCACTAAGAGTGTGATTCCAACCTGTGTTATTTCTTTTTTGTATAAACACTAATAATTTGTTGCCTGTTTCAATACTATGGAAAATGATGCATGCATTGCCAGCCTGTTCTTGACTATTGCTTAAAAGGAAACAAGCCAAAAGCTGGGTTCACTTTGAAGGCTTTAACTTCATATAGGTTTGATGTTAAAACTATAGAGAGTGCCAAATCTGTTGCCCTGGCAAGGAAACTTCCAGTGCTAACATCTAGCTTTCTGCTCATGTCTGGGCACAGGAGTTTTCAGGAGCTGCTGCAAGTCATCCCTTCAAGTCTGCATTGTCACCTGATTTTGAAGCACCATGTACTCCTCGGGTCTATAGGGGTAATTTCTATGCAAGCACTGTTAGGCAAGCACAACATCCCTTGTTCCTTGCTTGAATTCCAGTTGCCCCTCCCAGGCAGCATCCAAGACACACGGCTTCTTATTTTTCAAAGAAAAAAAGTATTCCATCTTGCTTTGTGTTTCCAACTGCCATCTTGAGATTCCAGCCTTTCTAACTTTCTTAGTGCATTTATCTAGTGACTAACTAAGAGGATCCAGTTGCTTGTGCTGAGGAATTGCTGTCCTAACTGAAGTCTTTGAACTTGTAATTATCTTTTGAAAGTCTTTACTGCACCATCTATGTTCAAAAAGGTTTTATATATTAAAATTACAAGTTTAGAAGTACGTTAGAGGAGACATTCAGAGCATATAAATATAACTATGGAAATGAGTATTAAATATTTACAAGAGGATGAAAGTGCATGGATTGAATTTCCATCTTGGATTAGGATTGTAACCACAATTTATTTATACTGTATGCTGGTTCTGTCTTCTTAATTTTCTTCACAGTCCCATGAAGACTGGCATTTTTAAGTTGCAAAAACCTATGTACAAATCTCATATTAACTCCACAGGAGCTATGACTAGCAAAGGTAGGTAACAGAAAGGACAGGAAACTGCAGCTGTGTGGGAGAGAGGCATTTCCAAAGAGTCTCTGAAAGACAAAACTGAGTTTACTGTTTCAGCAGGGGGAAATCTGCTCCTAAGGCCTTGAAGTCCATTTGTTTGATGACTGGTCCACCATGCAATATGGAAGACTTTGGATCTGCATGTGTTAAGTTATTGCCCAATTTTAGACATTTTTGCATAATGTAGTTCAAAACAGATATTTTTATTCTGAAGTCAGGAGACATCCTGTGCATTATCTTTGCATTATCAGAGAGACAGAAGGGAAGAAAGAAAGGTGACAACATTAATTGGATTGATAAATGTTAAGGAACTGAGGAAAACCATGATGGGAGAGGAAAATCTCTTTCAGTAGACTGGAAAGTAAAAGAGAAAAGCTGGTAAAAGTACCCAGCTTTGTCTGTGATCAGAAAAGGCTGCACTTCTCATATGGGACACTGGAAAAATAGGTCCTACTTTCTCAAACAGCAGGAGAAGTAGAATCATGGTATTACTTACTGGGATGTAGTGGTATCATTTTATCCAAAAGCTTGGATCATTCTGTGTAATTGGCATCCCATCCAATTTATTAAATTCATAGAAGGTTTACAGAGAATACATGTAAATACCTGACCTTTCTCTTCTCAGGGTGGGCTACAAAGAAATGTGTTCTGTGGAAGATTCTGTGCTGAATTTTTGGCCCTGCCAACTCAGCATGGCTATCACAGGTCTCAGAGGATAATGTGGAAATGTACAGTGGCTTCAGCCCTGAATATTTGTTTTGCTTGAGCACAGTTAGACAAGGACTCTCGATGGACACTGCCCATGCTTAAGTCTGTCATCCCAAGAGCTCCTGAGGAAAGAACAATAACAACAACAACAGAAGGGGGCAACTGAGGAAGACTACGAAGGCTAGAAGGTGGTGAATGTACAAGGGGAAAAAATTTTATGGCCTGCAAAAACATCAGTAGTAGTGATGAGGCATAAATCAAAAAGTAGCTACTTGATCTTCAGGCTGAGGTTACAGGATGACAACTAGAAAACTATGTTTTCACTTCTAAGTGGTTTTGTCTGATCGGAAGTCACCAAGAGACAAAAATTTGGTGTTCAAGATGCCTTTTAAAATGAAATCAAATTACAAGGAGAACTGTGATTTGAAATGCAACCTTTATTTCTACCTTATAAGGCAGTGTTAGAAGAAGTTCCCTCCGTATCTTCCTCAATAGCTTTTATATTAGCAAATGCTCATATAGTCAAGTGCAAAATTACTGTGATAGAAAAAGAGAAGGGGTTCTTTTAATTTGCTTTGCTGTTTTGAACAACCAGTGACCTGCAAAACCTGGATAAAACCCACTGGTTTATTCACTCACTAGAAGGATTCAGAAATACCTCTTCACTTTTACAGGAGTAGTAACTGCCAGAGTTGTGAAATTTGGTAATTATTTCAGATGTTAAGAATAAACATTGGTACCACTGGTGTGCCTTGTATATGCTAACAATAGGTACAAAAGTTATTAGATTGCATAATATTCACTTCTAACCTGGAGAAGACTTAGGATCTTATTCCATGGAAATAACAGAATGAATGGAAATCAGCTAATAGGATTAAACCCACTGTAGAGAGATGTGAAGCATAAAGCCACAGTTAATGACTCGTGATCTCTCTCTCCTGTCCCCATCAATACAGTTTCTTTATTCCTCTTTGGTCTATGTAACTCATGTATATTCCTCTCATCTAGCAGTTCATGACCTTTTTCAAGTACTTAGTCTTTTCCTTATAAACTCAGATGATGGTAAGAGTACTTTTTTTAAACAGCAATGAAATGTATTATACATGTGTGAATCAAATGAAAAATATTAATTCTGAAATGGTACCTCTATTCACTAAAAATATTTATGTAAATCCAATTTAATTTTCACATCTTTGTTTCAAGGACTCCAAAAGAAGATGTGATGCTGAAACCAGGGTATTATTTTGGCATGCTTACTCCTTCACCTGATTGTCTCTGATCTATTAATATCTGCATTGTGGTTCAATATCACAAAGCAAAATATGTACTGTTATTTCCTCAGCTAAGCCACTTGCAGGATGTTTCAGAGTATCTAGATTGAGACAATACCTCATTATACAAATATGAATCTCTGGGACTTAACTCTTATTTCAAGTGACAACAGAAATGGTTTAAATGTTTCTCATACTAAAAAGATCTCAAATTCTATATTTCCATCATGACAAGAGTCATACCAAACACTTATTGAATAAATAACATATGCACTGTTATTGAATAAAAAGAATGGCCTATCTAAATAGAAGTATTGTTTCAAGGACAATTGAATCTTGAGTAGTGCTTTAAAGACAGTACCACTTTACTAAATCGTATTGTAGCTTATGCAAAATATTGCAATATATTTAAAATCTGAGATTAGAATTAGCTTTCCTTTAGCTGATGAAACTCCAGAAAATACACTGAGAGATATTTTTAAGGTAAGTTTTTCTTCCAGATCCTGAGATTTATAAAATAACCTAGAGGAAAGCAAAACACAGAAGTCAATTCAACCTGTGCTCAAAACCAGTGCCTAAAGTCTGCATGCATAGTTAGGAGAGCTCTGTGGAGTTAATCTAGTAACACTGTGCTAAATCTTGGAATTCTTATAACTGGAAGAAATTTTCAGACTATTCAAATTACTATCATTCTCTTGGCACTTGTGCAATAAAGTTCTGATTTTAAACCCATATGAATTTTTCTTCAGTAGTATTGCTGTGGATGAAATATCACACTATTTAGTCAATATCTTCTGAGCATAATATTATTTGTTGTGAGGAGTGACTACAAAGTAACTATTAAGAATTACATCATAGACTTGGTGGTATCTTTAAAAAGCGGAGTTCTTTTTCTGGCAATCCTGTTACTTTCTTTGCTATTGTCCAAAAGACACAAATTGAGCTGGCAGTGTACCCTTGTGGCCCAGAAGACCAGTGGTATCCTGGGATACATCAGGAAGAGCATTGTCAGCAGGTTGAGGGAGGTGATCCTGCCCCTCTACTCAGCCCTGGTGATGCCACATCTGGAGTGCTGTGCCCAGTTCTGGGCTCCCTGGTATAAGAGAGACATGGAGCTCCTGAAGCAGGTCCAGTGGAGGGGAACAAATATTATTTAGGGATTGGAGCACCTCTCTTACAGGGAAAGGTTGAGGGAGCTGGGCCTGTTGAGCCTTGAGAAGAGTCAGCTGAGAGGTGAAGTCATCAATGTCAATCAGTATCTGAAGGGGGGGTGACAAGAGGATGTTCCCAGGCTGTGCTCTGTGATGCTGAGCAATAGGACAAGAGGCAATGGGCAGAAACTGATGCACAGGAAGCTCCACCTGAATAAGCGGAAAAACCACTTTACTGTGCGGTGACTGAGCACTGGAACAGATTGTCCAGAGAGGTTGTGGAGTCTCCCTCACTGGAGATATTCAAGAATTGTCTGGACACAATCCTGTGCAATGTGCTCTAGGATGGCTCTTCTTGAGCAGGGAAGTGGGATCAGGTGACTCACTGTGGTCCCTTCCAACCTTACCCATTTTGTGAGTCTGTGAAATTCCTTCCCTCTCAAACCTGGGCATGTGGTTAAATCAAAGGACATCACCTTTGCTGGAAACAAAGATGGCAGTACAGTATCCTAATCCTTCTGTGAGAGAAGCTGGGATTTGCACTTCAGGAAACTTTCAACCCTATAGAAATGGAGGTCTCTGACAAGGGTCTGGCATACAGTGAAAGCCTTTCAGTCACTCATATCCCACTCACTATCTGGAGATGATTCCGAAAGAAACTGTGTTCAGTTTGCCTTGAAGTTTAAGAAGTCAGAGAGAAGGAGGGATGAGCAAAGCCACGCTCTGCCCAGATTAATGGTTGTCAGTCTGCTCATGGACCTGTCAAAGGTAACTATGCAAAGTCGTCTAAGAGCAGGAAGTGGATTTGATATCAAAGGCTACATACAGGCAGCAGCTCTTAACTCAGGGCTTATGTAAGTGCATATATATGAGGACAGAAGCCTCTACTTAAACCAGCCAGTCAACAACTCTCTTTCTGAACTGTGGTGTGTCTCCAGAGATCCTTATTCAATTATTAATGCATCTGCTTCTAATTTCATCATGCAGAGTGTGAATTTGTCTTTCCACGTCGAGCTCTAAGGGAAGTTTGTAAGAAATATAGAACTTGTCAGCACATAAGAGTCAACACATTACTGCTGTGCTGCAGCCATTTATAACAAAACTAAAATGAGCACTCACTTGTTTGGCATTAATTTAATGTCCCACTTAGCTCCTATCAGACGTAAATAGCTGCTTCATCCATTTAAGCATTTCTGTTCGTGCACATAATGAAGTACTCTGTACCTGTCAAGTAAGCAGAATTCATAACTGAAATAAGAAATGGATGAGAAAATTCAATGTTCTTAATATTAAGCCTCTACAAGGGTAGCATCAGACTTTTTTTATGGCTTCTGTGAGATTCACCTTTTATTCCACTCTTCAGAGACCATATAAAGACATGACATGTACACACACTAGCATGCAAAAAAGGTTTCTAAAAGGGCTATCTGTTCAACTTATGGCACAATTAATAAAAGCAGTAGTTGTCGAACACGTGCTATTACAGAATAAAATAGTTACCCAACTTCTCAGTATTTAATTTTATGTTCTCTATTATAGAAAAACACAATTTAATTTTAAACAGCATTCTAGTTGTGATCATACTCTCTTGAGGAAATTTTTATGAGAACGAACAGAGATAATGACTACTATTAGTTACTGTCATTAGCATAAAACATTAGAAATGACAATTTTTGTAACAGGATATGACATGACAATTAAAATATGACTTTCTATCACTTTTGTATGCTTTGGCTACAGCTGGCTGCTATTTTCTAAAGTTAAACTGATAGAAGTCTAGTAATGGTATATTTAATAGCATGTTCATCATCAGATCTAACTGCTTTCCACCACAGGGTATGAAGTTTTATGTCCTCTATCAACCCAAAACAAACAGCCCTACTGCTTAATGGCTCTTCAATTAATGTTTATGGTGCTACTTTTATAACCTAAGTTACAAGAAAAAAAATCCAACAAAATCCCTCCAAGAAGCCATTTAAGAATTTAAGAAGTTTAATGGGACTTCAACTAATACCAAAAATCACTAAAACATATATGAGGTCCCACAGTTGAGGATGTGAAATAGAAGACACTACAACAACATTAGAAAGACATTAGAAAATAGAAATAGAAGACATTGAAAAATTCTTCTAGGACAATGTTATAATTGGCATTGGAGGGGGAGAACAGACCTTCATGTAGGGGAAGATGGTCGAGGGACTTCAGCTTGGCTGCCTCGCAATTGCTGTTCATGCTGGGTTAAAAAAGAGAAGACCTGTTCATTGCAAGTCATGCACAGGTCAGACTCTGTTGCTCAGATTGCAAACTTATTCCCCTGAGAGTGATTTGCCCTCAGTTACCTAGATGCTTGACACCTACTCATGATTCTTTTCCCTATTTAGCAGAGCTCATGCTGATTAAAATGAAAGAACAGTTCAAAGACAGGTTTCTCTTCAACTGCATTGGTGCATATTAATTTTCGTCTCTCCCTTTTGTATTAAACCTCTAGAAAGCAATGTAAAACTACTGTAAATATGTTTTCACTGGAGAGCTGCCATTGTTCTAAATTATGAAAGCAAATGATTTCTGACTTGGGCTGTTAATTGTACATAGCGGTAATATATTAATTTTAAGCTTCCCATCATAATTCAGACACCCTGATTTCTAGCTTTTAATGATGCATTACGAGCCTTTATTTCTCTGACACCCAGGCAATTAATCATTGACACTCGTCAGTCCCCCAAAGTAGCTGGACACCATTAGACAAGAAAGAATCCGACCTGAGGGCTGGTGAAAATTTCTTTTCAGGAAATACTTGTTTTTTCGCACCATAAACTCTGCTTGACATTCATTGCAGCAAATATATTTTAATAGAACCGCTGTTATTCTGCCTGTCCTCCCAGTCTCCCAGGAGTTTTTGCATCTCAACATGGTGTTCAGAAACAGGCAAAAAATACTCTGTGAAGTTTAAAGGCTGTCAAGCCTTCTCGGCAAATTCCCTCCAAGAGCACAGCTGAGAAATGACAAACCTATCACCTGACTGGCTGGTGTTTAAAGCTGACTGCTTTTGATTAGGAAGCAATGAACCTTCCTTTCTGGAGTTCATTCTGTGTTTCATAAGCACCTATTCACTGAAAATTATCCAGTTGAACTGATTTGAATTTGATTAGCGTAACACTCCAGTTTTATTATTTGTTGTAAATACAGGCATCTCTTATGGTTGTACTGCACATTTAGGAGAATGTCAGGATAGTTAAAGACTTACTTTTATTTCTCATGTGTTATTGCTTGACATTTAAAACAAATCCAAGAATAATATATGCCTGTATTGCAGTTACTCACTTGTTATGCATTGCTTCATATGTACTCACACTCTACTTCCTCTCTGCTCCAGTGGGAAGAATAGGACGAAGGCAATCCTGGCTACTCAAGGACAAAGTACTGTGTCCCCAGCAGGTGAGTTGAGTTAGAAGTTACTGTGAACTGCAGCAGCTAATGTTTCTAATGGAAAACTCCTGTACTAAATTCTATGCTGCAGACTCTGTGTTATTTCAACAGGCAGCACTAAGGAAGAGCAGCACTGCTACCAGAGGGGCCAGCACTGAACACTGAATCGCTCTTTCAATGTCAGCCAGCTTCAGGAATTGCAATGTGAATGCTCTGGGAAGCTTGATACACTTTTATCTTCTGACAGCCTTTCAATTATATGTCTTTTCATATTATTACGTAAATTCCAATGATCTGCACTGTGGACCTCAGTAATAAAAATCCATTTCATGCCTGAAGAACACAACTTCTTTGATAAGTCAGTTTAGACCTAGACGGAAAGCAGTGCATTTGACCAGAAACAAATGCTGAGTGGAGTCAGCTGGTCAGGTCAACAAAAGCTAAAAATAATATTTGACTTTGAGAGAAAAAAGAGTTCAGGACACAGCCTAAAGGCTAGATTCAGCCCTAGCTAAACATTTATTTCTGTATCAGCGTTACAAGGAGAGATTAGTCACCCAAACTTACATGCTGCAGAGGGGTTACAGATATACCTGCAGAACTCACCAGTAAGGTCCGGGAGTAACTGAGAGCTTAATGTCATTATTACTAGTATGGTCTATAGTGTCTTACATCTATTAGCTTCAGGCTGAGTATTTGCCAACATTTAATTCTACCTATCTTGAGAAAAATGCATCTACTTAAGACAATTTACCTCCTCATTTACTTACCTGTTTTGTATACCATCATTATAGTGCATGACTACAGCAACATATCCCAGACATTAGGGATGCTTTTAGAAAAAATAAAGGAGGCTCACTTCAGCTGCAATTCCAGCTAATAATGAAACATTTCTGTGATATATGCATTTTTAGTACTTCTCCAGCTTTCATTAGTACTAGCTGGCTGTCTCAAAACCTGTAACGTATTACTTTCAATAATTGTATAAAGATGCAAGACAAGAAGTACAAAAAAGCTGTTTTGGGTCAGGATATTTAGATCTTTTATGCCAGTGATGACTCCTGGTTTTTGAGAACCCAAAGCTGAGACTAGTGAGAGCTTCAGGCTGTCAGTACTTCTGAAAATGAAGGTATATCTTCAGTGCTCAAATACAGAGAGAAGTGTCTTTCAAAAATGTTGCGAGTTATCAACAGAAGTGCCTTCTCCTAAACAAATCCTATTTCTTTACTAAACAAGCAATTTGAGAACAAAGCCATCAGAAGAGAGAATTAGCAAAAATTACAGAAGTACAGAAAATTAACTTCTGGGAAATTCCATAGGCCAATTTCCACAATGTGAATGAGGTGCACAAGAAGCTCAAAGTGAAGCCTTGAATGGTCTGTTCACAGCAAAGCTCTTGTGCACTGGGCTGTGCTTCTCTAAGCCCACTTTTCAATTTCTTGCTCAACAACAGAGCACTGGGCACAGAATAGGCTTACCTCAAACTCCAAGGATTAGCATATGCCTCAAGCCTTGTTCTCAGCTCTACACAATTTAATTAATGATATGACATGATATACACAATCTGTAGCTTTTCATGAAAGCAACTCCCACAGTTGAAATTTAAAACTTTGTTCCTTAGAAGTTTAATTAAGGTTGGGATAAATTTCGCCCAATCTCAGTTACCTAAAAGACAGCTACATAGTCTACAGTAGGCATTTAGGCACATTTTCTAAACAGTAGAGGGCATTTCATTCCATTTGGGTTTTTTTGGCACATACCTGAAAACGGGTTAAATAGTCCTTTGAACCTGAACTGAGTATATACATATATATATGCAGCTGGAAAACAAGAAGACCAGGACGTGCAAGGAAGTAATGGAATCAGATGAACCTTGGTATTTTGCTACTAAGTTCTGGCTTGCTCAGGATGGGGAAAAATCAGACTTCCCTTTCTTCCTCCATAGACTTTTGTTCACTTCTAGAAATATAAGTAGAGTCTTCCAACCTTCTGAAATATTTTATCACTTATTAAAATCTGCAGTTACCAAGTGAAAAGGAATTACTACTCTCAAGTTTCCAAGAACACTAGGTCATTTTCTTTAGGCAAAGAGTGAAAACAATCACCTACTTCCAAGTCCCCCTTGTAAGCCATTTTAAGAACTGTGGTATAATGGTTAGGAGTCTGGGCTCTAAGTAAAGGGGTTTTGGTTCTGATGAAAAGCATTCTGTGTGATGCAGCACAGTTTCCCCCTTCTTCCATTTGCTACATGCAAAGCAAAAAAA
>VZTE01001196.1:362846-625740 GCA_013397775.1 Eulacestoma nigropectus
TCTAGGAGCCCTAGATTACTATTTCCAGAGTTAACACACTTAAATATAATCTAAGTAAACCCTTAAGAAAGCTGCATATTTTCACCCATTTTTTTATCTCACTCACAACCTACATAAAACTGGAGTGTGAATACTGTCACTTAGGGTTTATTTCCAGCTCTAGCTAGGAGAAAGAATCCTGAAAAATTCACTGAGTTTTTTCTCAAGTCTAGAGTTGTGTTAGGCTTGAATAGCTTCTGGCCACATTCTTTTAGCTCTTTCCCTGCAGAGAAAAATCTACATCTAAAGCAGGGCACAGTTTAAATTTTTATCACCATTTGCAAGAACAGATCCAAAAATAACGTGGGCAGAAAAGTGCCACCCCTTTTACAACACAGGGTGAAAGGGAATGGGGTCCCGTATGAGGACTTCATGCCGTTCTTCAGGGCAGACTTCGGGTCTGTTTTCTGGTGTGCAGTCAGGAGAAGCAAGGGAAGGACTGTGGTTGCACCAGGGAGTAGGAAATGAAGGTGTGCCCAGCTACAGCAGGACTCCACATCAGTTATTAATATGACTTTTGTGAACTGAAACCTTCTGGATGCACTAGCTACCAACAACAAAGGCTGACAGTGGTCTTTCATTTCACATGCTCTTTGCTGAAGTAACAAGCTCATTTCTAATAACTAAATGTAATAATCGTATTTTTCTATGACATATGGATGTATATAAGTTTATTACAGAAAAATACAGCTCAGTATTAAGCTTGAAGGATTTAGGAAATGTTAGACTTATAATTTCCAATATAATTCCATGATGTCCTTTAGTATATACAAAAGGATATAGCCTTTAACTGCAGGACCCCTTACCACCCTTTTCTCCAAAAGAACTAACTCATTCTGGATATGATTGAATTAAATACTTGTATCTGTCTTAAACTCTAATGGTATGACCCTTGTTTGTTTTCTCTTTTTCATCCAAATGGTTGCTGCTGTAGTGTATTTACTTCCTAACATATTTTCATTGTGCATAGATTGTAGCAACAGTGCTACAGTAACTGAACCATATAAACCTTAATAAGTGAATGTTCACAGCAGCTCAATAAAGATACCAGTATTTTCAGAGATGAACAAGTGGAGAACAGAGCAAAAAACCCCAGAATCTGCAAAATTTGGTTTCCACATGACTATCTCAATGAATTCACTTATCCCAAGGGGAGATGATTTCTTCAAATATTTGGCATTTTTAAAAACGATTTCTATGTTCAACACACTGCACAAATATTGTTTATTTATTACTGTGTTACTTCTGAGAGGAAGGTGATTAACTATTATATTTCTTTATGACAGAAATAGTGTAAGAATTTAAATACACCGTCAAACTGTCCTGTCTCAAAGTAACAAGCACCACAGGGTATCTCTGTATAAGATCTTTTCCAATGGCAAACAAAATATGAACTGGTGTAAAATAATCCTATTTTTTGCAGACTGAGGTGACCTAATTATCTGACTTTTGACATAAACTAAAACCATATAGAAAAATACTACAGCTCACCTGATAAACTGGAAGATCACTGTAAGTCTGAGTGGTGGCATATCCTAGAGAGGGTGGTAATGGCAGGTCCAGAACTCAGGACTGTGGAGAGTCCCAACCTGAGGCTCAGTCCTTCAGAAGCCAGTGATTTATTGCAAATGATGTTGAGCACTCTCAATTCCCTGAACACCATTCAAAAGGTACAGTACTTCCCTAAGGCTCCAAAAATCTGAAAATCAAGATAAAGTTGGGCAGACATATTCAATGAAGAACATAAAATTAGTTGTCACATTAATATTTTAGCTTAAATGACCTATGTAGCTTCACATACCATCTCTGTGACACAGAGTTATAGTTTGGATGACAGAAAACTCTCGGAAGACATTACCTTCCAAATTCTGCATGCTATGAGATACAGTAGTCACAAAAACCAACACAATTTGCTACACATTCCTGTTCCCTGCAGAGCACAAGTAGAATGGGACAGCATATGATCACATGCTTAGGGTCTCTGAAATGATGAATGTGGAAAACAGAACAAAAAAGGGGGAAAGGAACAAACTAAACACTGGTATTTCTAGCTTTTGGTTTATTTTTTTTATTTTTTGAACCTTTTAGCAAAGTTACTATATAAAACAATCATTTTAGCCTAGATTTCTCATCTAAATTCTTAATTTTTATACTACTAAAAATTTATCAGGTGCTGCCTCCATACCTTTTCTGTACCTGCACTTGAGATGAAGGCTCATAGTCCATGCACAGTAGTATGAGTATGCTTTTGGCAATGTAATAAAAACTTTGTGGGAGTGAGTTTTACGAACACCAACACTCTATGCAGCTATTACAGCAGAATAATTATATTCTTCCAGAGTAAATTAATTCTGAGTGCTGGTATGGATGAGAATGGGAACTTGTAAGAACAAGTTCGGTTGGAGTTGTGTTTCATTTCTTGATAATATTAACAGAATCGGTCCCATGAGAGACTAATTAAAATAAGTTCTTACTAAAATCAATGAATTGCTGGAGAATTTAAAGATTTAGGCTGGAGAGGGAGGCATTTTTTAAACACATTAGTTAGTCTCTTCAGTCAGCCAATGGAGACAAGGTACATCCAGAGAGTATTTTAGAGCATCTGGCATAGGTATTCTGAATTATTTTCTATAAGCAAAGATCACTCCACTGAATGTATAGATACCCTAGCTACCTGTAGCAGCAAAAGCAGGTATTTGAAGCTCGGTGATGAATGTGCTCAGTATTTGCCCAAGTGTTACATCAAGGTAACTTCACATAGAAGGAAAAAATCCTGATCAGTGCAGTAGAGGAATATAGACATCTTTTTATAGCTTCTAGCAAGTCTACTGAGTTGGCAAACAACAACTTTGTGGATATCTCATGAAAACAAATAGATTTTCATGAAAGAATCAGAAGATAATTTTGGGTCACTCAGGGGAATTCCTTATATCCTAAGCAAGTTTATGATACAGGAAATTTCAGCTTGCAAATTGTGTAAACCTTTCCATAAGCTTGAAGACATTTTTCTTTGATGGAAACTATTAGGTAGGTATAAATATCAGGCTCACAAAATAAATGGTTAAAGTAAGCCAAGCACTCTGAAGTTAGTTAAAGATCAGTTACAGTTCAGTGAAACCCAAATTCAGATCCTGTCATGTATACATTTGATGTAGTCAGTGTCTGAGTTAAATTTTGTTAGGGTTTTTTTTTTGTTTGTTTTAACCATTGAATTTAAAATGGTTGAGTTAAATTTTTTTTCTGCTTGATTTCATGCATAAGAAAGGGCACTGAAAGAACAGCTATTCAATATTTCTTTTATCCTCATTATTCAATGTGTTTTTCCTTTATTAATTTACTGAACTCTATTCAAAACTTTAATTTTTCTTGACAAAATTATGAATTTCGCAGTTGGCTTTCTGTGTCATTTGTGGTTATACTATGTGAATATCTCATTAGTGTAACTAATTTTTTTATTATATTCCTGAGTTAAAATAAAACATTTAGCACTGTTACATTCCCTGGGAAAGCCAAGGCTGGCGCCTAACCTTAACCAGCACTCTACATAGTCAGGCACAGCTGATGATGACACTTGTAATTCTGATGAAAATCAGATCCAAAGAGTCTTTGTAAGATCTCAAGACAACAAGAAACACAACATTAGCAGGCATTTACCTTGAGCAACTTGCCTACCCTCACACAAAACTCTGCTGATAGAGATGCTGAAGGATCATATAATCTACTCCTTTGTTTTAGTCAAACTCAGCTGTTTGTCATTAAACACTCTCCACTTGTAACCCAAATCACTGGGAATGTCAGCCAGTGGTTCTGTGGCTAAGAGCCTATTTGGGCACACAATCCTTTTACATTACCACAGATATCAACTTGTACATTAGGCAAGACAGTGCAATTAAAAATACGAGCACTGGGAAAATAAGTCTGAGATAGGATCATTCTGGTGTTGTCTAATTTGCTAATACAGATAGAGCTTTTGCTTGTTCTACATATTTCTCCTGACCCCTCCACCATGCACCCCAAACATCTTTTTCTGGATCTGACAGAAAAAAGATTTTTTGTTTTTCTGAACTGTTAAGCATTTTGACCAAAATCCCTGGGTTGAGCAGATACCCATCTTGGAAAATGTAATTTGAAGTGGACACAGTTGCATTTATAGAACATCTTAATGGTAGATAATATGGCCAGCCCTGCCAAAAGTATATTTACAAGAAAAATGAGAGAAATGGAGGCATGGCAGATTAAACTGTATAGCTTGTTCTGTATTTGATCTGTGAGAGCTATGAATGAGAATGACTCATTGAAATAAGTTCAGATGAAGAACCTGGTATAAAATGTTTTTATACTAAAAAGCTAACTGCTGCCTAGATCCTTAAACATATTCTTAGGGTTATTTTTGGTTGACCATGTATTATAAAATCAGGTGCTTTATTTCCATTAATTTAGTGAAGCAGACTCCAAAGTAGAAAAACCCAAACAAATGACTCTGAATCTAAAATCATCCCTAAAATGGTCTAAAATAGAATTTCTGTTATTTCTAGAACTGTCAGCACTATAAAGTTTAGAACATTTTAGGGTCCAGTATCATTGTGCTCAGTGCAATGGGGAGGACATTGGGGATTACCAGGAGTCTCAAGCTCTTATCAGTGTTTTGAGAAGTCTTTCTTGCTCATCAAAGACATTACAGCATGAGAAACTTACCATGGCAACAGGTGGTGCAGCTAAAGAAAAATAGGGTTATAAAGGAAATGGACGAAGATAATAATAACAGGCTTCTTCACTGTAAATCTGGCGTATGCAGGTATGGTCCCTATACACACACATTCTGCTGTGGCTTCATCCAGTTGCCTGGTAAAGTCCAGCAGGCACCAAGTGATGACAGTGCAACTGCACCATGGACAAGGGAGTTCTGGTCTCAAAACAAATCCCAGCTCAGAATACATCCTGTGTTTCATTTCCTGATGCAGCTTCTTACCCTCACCTGCTGCTTTGCTAATTGCACTTTATTACATCACTTTGACCTGCTGAGTGACCTTAGCCAAATCATGCAGCTTCACCGTTTGTCTAATTCTCCATTACGAGGCAGAGATTAAAATACCTGCTGCCTTTAGTAGCATTTTGAGTTCTATGCAGCAATTTTCTTTTAAGCACTGTAGGTGCTATTTCAGCTTTGTAAGGACTATGCAGCACTACTGGGGTTCCAGTAACTCTTTCAAAGGAGCACTGGATTTCCTGAAGCACGTATCGCACCAGCCTTCACAGTCTAATGGGCAACCCATTTTTGCCTTAGATCTGCAAACAAGTTCAGTGATACAAAAAGTATTGTGCCTCCTTCAGAAATTTGATAGTTCTCATGAAAATAAAGTGGTGACTACCATGAATGGATGAACTTGATTGCCAAGTTGAGATATGAGTGAGCAACAGTCCCAACCAAGTACCTTCAACTAAATATTTTTCTTGTATGTGGGAAAATTGGTTATGATGACATAAAAAGCAAAATCTTGATGTGGTACTGTATCTGAAGTACTCTTCCTGGATCAAAGTTATTTCACACTGCTGCTAAGTGAGACATGGGCTGGAATGATGCAATCTAGTTCTTAACAGAAAAATGTTCTGTTTGAATTTAATTAAATTATAAAACTGACTACAGATCCCATTCTGAATTTCAAATTCCCTTTTCAGTCCTTGATGTCAGCATAGATTTTTAGTATATGAAACCTGAGTAAGATCTGCAGGATTAAATTCTCCATCAGAAAGCTACTTTGCTTAACAGGAATTCAATGTAATACAACATTCCTGTCAGTTGTTTGTATCTTTACATCATGAATTCTAAAGAAGATATTAAAAAGGTATTAAATACTCAAAATACCACACAGAATAATAAAAAGAACCCTATCAGTTTTAAATACTCAGAGAATACCACACTAAATTCCTATATTATTAGTGAATAGCAGCATTTTATTTGAATGGTAGTGTCCTTGATTATCTTTTCAGCTAAAGTAGGTATATGAAACATTATGTTCTTCTGGGAAGAAGAGAAAAAAAGGGGAAAAAAGAAAAAAAGAAGAAAGAAGCTGCATTGGCAAGACCTTTTCACTGAATTTTGCTACTGGTTGTACAGGATTGTTATAAAGTTCAGGAAGTAATATAATGAATTATTAGCTCAGCAATGAATATGGAGTTCGAAGTGAATATAGTACATCATGATACAAAATATCTGCACATTTTGTTCTGTTTACTGTGCAGAAGAAAAGAAAGCAAGCCCATCCAGAATGCTGAGTCACAGATGAGCAGCTCAGCAGTTTGTACCTCTGACTTCTTGGTGGTAACACGGTGTGAAGGTCTTGTAATGCAAGGGCACGTAACAAAGGTATTCACTGCTTTCCTGTGAGTAATTCATCCATCATGAGCTAATGCATCCAGCATGGAAACAGCAGTGCCAAACAAGACAGAAGCAGCTATTCTCACACTGTATAACAAGAAACTGTACCTCCATTAAATCAAAAAGGCACAGCAGCAACAGAAATAAACAAGAAACATTGTTTTCATAATTAATTCTACTCTTATCAGGGCACCGAAGCATTTCTGTTTTCCACCTTGTACACCCAAATGTTGTGAAAAGTTATCAGAAAGTTCTGATCATTTCCATATAGCATCTCGAAAAATTCTTAGGGCATATGCAGGATAAAGATGATCAACTGCACATCTTTTTATTTCATATTTTTCTTTTTAATATGTGAATGATGACCTATAACACTACAGCATGGGTGTGAGCTTCCTCCAATAAACCTTCCTTCTGATTTACATATTTGAAATACGTCTGCAATTGCATTCTCAACAAATCTTGCTATTCTCTGGTAAAGCATACTAGGTTTCAAAATTAATTCAATTATTTTAGGAAAGGAGGCATTTATTCCTTTGAATAACTATCCAACACAGCCTTTTAATAGGATTTATGTAAGAAAAACAAACCTTTAAAACAGTGACATGTTTTTAGTAGAAGTTTAGAAATCTGCATTTCTTATGCTTAAGTTGACAAAAATTGCTTCTCTTTGAGAATGAAAACTTTGTTCCAGATATGCATGATTTAGAGATATATTTCAACATGTTCTGCCAAGGTGTAATACAAATTATTTAGTCAACAAGAGATTGTGAACGTACAGAAAATCTATCCTGTACTCATACTGGCAAGCACAGTTCAGATTCCATGGTTTCAGAACATAAATACTGTATACAGTATGTCTCCACTAAAAGATACTGGCATACTCATGAGCAAAGCTCATAAATTGTCTAATAGCTATGCAGATCAGCAAATCGTTCAGTAGGAATCTTTTTCCTTAATGTCTACAAATGATTGCAAGCATCTGACCTACAGGACCAGAAACAAAACCAGTTGAAGAAAAAGAAAAGGCTTAATGATTTCAAAGCTTTCTGTCAGGTCTCAATGATAAATAGTAATGAACAAAGAAAGTTAATTAGCTAAAAACAGAGTGGATGATGGTGATCATCTTGGAAGCCATAACTGTTTGAGAAAGTTTCCTGCATGCCTGTTCTGTCTCAACACACCAGTACAGTAAAACTGAAAACACGTGACACTTTTTCTGATAACTCGTGGGTTTTAACAACTGACAGAGGTCACAGAGTGCATCCAAGTTTTTAATGGAGGACAAAAAACTTCAGAAGACATTAGGATTATTTTTCTGTTCAGCATCCAAATATTTTTCAGTTTTTCCTGTGCTTTTACTTGTTAATTAGGGTTCTTTTTGTACTTTGATGAATCTGTTGACAACAGAGGATGACATGAAATAATAAAAAACATGTGCTTTATTTTTTGGACATTAACTACAGCCAACCTTTCCAATTATAGCCTTTCTTTTTGTGTGAAAACGTTGCAATCTCGTAGTGAAATGAAAATTTTTTTTAATCCTACCTTGAAAAAAATGCATCTACAAATGAACTCTGTCCTCCTGACCCCTAAGAATCCATGGCTTCTGATATAGGGATAAATTGGTTCTTTGTCACATAGTATTCATTTATACATATTCTATGATTCTGACTGTATTAATATTTTCCCCAGACGACTTTATTTTCTTGCAATCTTGAGCCATTTATTGAAGTTCTACAACATTATAAAAGAATTGGGCTAATACTTATTAAAAAACTATTTTCTTTAACATCTTTGCTAAGAAGTTAGCAAACAGCTTGTAAGATTATAATAGTGTTTAGATCTAGTATTTCTTTCAGAAAAGAAATTACAGAAGACAACAGGAGAACAATTTTCTGTCAAAATATGCAGCTGTTCAAGAAACTCAGGTAGAGTTTCTCAGTTGTCTTTTCATTTTACACAGTATTTTTCCATAAAAGGAAGGAAGTGTACCAGTAAACTTTACAGAATATGAGGTATCTCTAAGAAGGTTGCATGAAGACTGATACCAGTGCTGTCCCTACTTAGCCTTTATACAGTCTTGAACTAACTTGTTTCTGCATGTTAATCCAATAAAATATGGAAAATGCTCTAGGACTTCCTTTCCTTAATGGATCACAGGCTTCTTTCACCCATTATCAAAGACTTTTTCTCTCCAATGATTAGCTTATTTGATGATTCTCCTTTTCCATTTATAATTTTGTAGCTGCAATATTTGACTCTTGCAAAACTTTGGACTTCTTAGAAAGACAGTTCACAAAACAACACTCCCACTGTCAAACATGAAGGAAATACTTTACTAATGTAGACAAAATTGGTTTTTATTTGAATACAATACACTGGTTACTTGTTCTTGATTTTAACCTTCATATAATAATCCCGGATGATATTTCATTAGGACTACCATAAATCCATATTCTCATGATAAAATTATAAGCCTTTCAACTGATGTTAATTATCCTGATTCTAATGGTAACTTGGTTGCTTCATTAAATTCCTGATATGCAGCTCAGTACCTCAGTTGTGGCTGTGGTTTGGCAGCTCCCTGGCAGCAGAGAGACACAGGCCTTTCCATCCTGCCGTGCTTAGTCACAAGGTCTGCACATCCACTTCCTCAGAGCTACCACAGACACGGTGATGTTTCTGATGCCCTCACTCACTACCACTAACACCAGCGTTACACAGTTGGGAAGTTAGCACATGTCTAAATAAAATGGAGTGATTATGCTGGGCTATCGAAGGGGATAGAGATCTCTTGGCTTTATGGCTGTAGCTCCGTCACTCTGAATGGAGGCTGAGGACCTCACTGAGCTACAAAAACATTGCCAATATCCTCTGTGGTGAGGTCAGATATACCGTGCTTCCTAAGATTCTTCATTTATTCATATGAAGATTTAAGATCTTTGTTTAAACACTGTAAGGTAAGCTGAATAGGAAAGAGTTATATGGTGCTACTTAATTTTCTAATAAAGGTTGCTGCTCTAGAAACACCTGATCTTTTCAGTTAGAATGGCTCTTGAATGCATGCAAGAAGTCTGCTAAACAAAATACAGTTTTTTGATTTAACTACTAAAAACTACTAAAACCTATACTGCATTATTTTCTTCTAAAGATCAAACTGTTCTATATATGAGGGCAACCTGGACAAACAAAAAAAAAATCTTAGAAATATATGAACAGAAATTTTTCATTTTTAACTTCTCTTTCCCGATGTTTTCACTTATTTATTTTGATATTTTATATTGTTTTTTTCTTCCTATTACAAACAAAACTAATTGGTATGTGAATTAAGCCAATTTGGTTGGTGACAAGTGTCTTGGAGTGACCTGTAGCATGAGTGGAGTTACGTGTTTTCTGGTGGTGCATATAAGTTTTCAGGACCTCAGAATTATGGCTGACCTGACTGGTGGATGTGTGGAATATGTCACAGCTTTCCATGGAAGACCTGAAGACAGCTGTTAATTACAACAACCAGACTCTCTTGTAACTCTCTCAAAAATCAATAAAGTGGATTATGTTTTTCCCAAAACATAGCTGATTAACTGCAAGGCTTCTTCAGAAACAGTAGAGAAATATACTTTTAGTTAGCACTGAACAGCACATGCAGTCATGGGTAATTTTTCATACTATTTTCCTGAAAATCAATAGAAAAAATGTTTGCATAAACAGTTGCTTGCTTGCACTGACTTAACCTACTTTTTCTAAATAATTCTTATATAAGAATATTTCACAATGCATCATTTTACTGACATTTTCTGCCGTTTTTTTAAATCTACACAAGTAATGGCTGTAAAGTGGACTTGGAGACAGGAATATTAAAGGATGCTGCTCTGCTATAAAGCTGTATTTATTGAAGTCCATCCTCAAGGAGTTCACGGTAGTTACCTTCACATAAAAATGTGATGCACAAGTGAGAAATTAATTTTATCTACTTTGCCCTGGATCTCACTTACATTAGGCATGACCTGCTCACAGCTTTGTGTTATTAATCATTTCAGTAAGGCATATGAGCATTTCCTGGAACACCTATATAGTAAAATTTATAATACATAATAATCTATAATCACAGTTATACCAGTAGGAAACTATTTATAGCAATGGAAAGTGTTTTTTCTTTTCTGTAGAGATATATACTGACCGAAGCAAATTCATGTAGTTACATGCAAGGTGGGTAGATGGAAGATTTGGCTACAGTGGTACACTCACACTGATGCGACTGTACTATGTTACTATGCAGAAAAACCTTAATGCCATGTTATATCACTTTGGTCTGTAGGGTGGTTGTAGCACATCAATAAAACCAATTTGTAAAGATCTTGAGGCAACTCTTTAGAGAGGAAAATTAAACCCTATATATCTTGTTATACAACACAACTTGTGGTTTGTAAGTAACTGTTGAATATCACCATAACTGGAAAATGTTACATCATCCAGACCACAGTCATGGGAAAAGATGCCAGAGTAATAAATGTGTCTAGGATTGTGCATTTGTATATATCTTATCTAGTTTAACAATGATGACAAGAATTTGTACTTTTTGTATTGTAATGAGGTTCACACTTCTGAGCCCACGGACAAAGTTGTGACTGAGCTGAATTTTTTTGTTTGTTTCCACCACTGACATTTGTCTTCAGCCAAAAATCTCATATAGAACCTGAAGTCTGTTTAAGGAGGTCATTCAAGATAAACTTAGGTTTAAATGTATTTAACAGAGAAATATAAGTAAAGCCTCAATCCATGCCATTGCATAGTAATACCTCAATGCCCCTACCATTCTAAAGCAAAAAAAGAAAAACCTACCAAGTGTAAGAATAAATAACAAACTTCCTGTCTCTAAACAGATACATTTTTCATAGGAAGAAATGTTAAATATTTTTAGAAGCAAAGACAAGCTAGTATTGTATTTTTCTTTGCTTTGTGACTAGCCAAAATGTAGGCATGCTTCTAATAAACAGAAGCTCATCTTCTTAGCAAGAGCAATTATGAAGTACACCATCTTAATATTTACCATTTAAAGGCTAGATGACAAGACTTCTTTTATTTAAATGAAGAGTAGCATAACATATACGTAAATGTTTTGATTGCCATTATACCATAATCACTATGTTGATACACAGAGAAACATAGCTGGGAAGACATTGATTTTAAAACTGTAGCTGAATATGTTTTCGTGCATTAATAAAAACAAATGCACAGATCAAACAGGAAATAGGAAAAACCCCTGAGATGCAGCAGAGCTTACCTGACCACTTCCCAGCAGATCTGCTGCTTAGCTGTCCAGTGCCTGTGAGTCCCTGAAATAGTGAGACAGAATAAACTCAATGTAACCACCAGGTAGCCTACTAAATTCAATTTAACACTTCAAAGGACAAAACTTACTCATCATAAACTATTCAAAAAGAGCTAGCATGCAACTCCAGCTGCAAGAGATTTTGTTCACAAACTGAACAGCAATCGGCCTGTACTTTAGTCGCATCAAAAAAGTAAACCAATCACATTGACAAAAAGCCACTGTAAACAAAAAGACTGTATTGAAAGGATTAACAGTTTTGGCATCCCTACCATCAAGTCTTCTGTTCTTTTTTTCTTTTCTTCATCAAAATTTAGGTTATATATTTGTTGTTAGCAAGAGTTGCATTACTATTATTGTTAATTTTAGTTCTGTTTATTACCTTGAGGGTTATATATTGTAGAATAATTTTGTTGTCACTAGTTAATGTTAATTAGTTGTTTTAATAGCCTATATACCTATTTGTTATCTTTTGGTAGGTTTACTTTTTTAACTATCAGTAACTTAATAACTGAGAATATTTTACATTACTGTTGCATACTCAAAATTACAGAGTTACTATTAGTGTTACCTGTTTAACGTTTAGTCATCCTTTGAGTCCTGCGACATATTTCCTTAATAATCATCAGCCATCAAGTCTGATAGTCTCAAAAGAAATATCAGCCCTCTAAACTGCCTTCAAGGGCGGTGATATTTAGCACTGAAAATTACAAATAGAGTTTTTGAGGTTGAGTACCAACAACTGGGCAGTGACACTGATGATTTGTTTATCAAGACAAATTGTTATATACTACGAAAAATGCAGTCAACGCACTCTTCTGAGTGAAAACAAATAGGTGAATCTATGCAATGCTTACATGTTGAATGGGATATTTAATGTGCGGGGAAACTCAAAGGTTGAAGAACTAGCATTTAGACAGTCTAACAGTGGTAAGTGGTAATCTTACCTCTTTAAACTCCATTACATTCTCACGAGAGACATGCTAATACAAACAAGTCAATCAGAGTTTGTGTTTAGCAAGATCAAGCTTAAAGGATAGTTTAAAATCCATTTATTGTTCTAAAGCATTTTTTTCCATTAACATGTTATACATTAGTGGATACTAACCATGATTCATGTAACAGTTTAGTTTGTTAACTTTTATATTATTTAACAACCAGAAGTTATTAATACAACTTTTAAAGTCTTACACAAAAAATCTTAAAACAGGCTTGGGTTCATTTTTGTAATTTTTATATAAAAAACATTTTAGGCATCTCTTGAAAAAGAAATAAAGCAGGCATTTAAAGCTAGAAAACAAGTAATTCCAAATTTAGTTTGTTACAAAAGGTTTCAGCTTTATTGACAAATTATGGCAAACATATTTGACAAAATTATGGTTTCCTATTTAGAGAAGCTTACACATGGAACTTTAAGTGATTTTTTTTTAACAAATACAGGTTAAAACACTGAACAACTTCAGTTAGCTACATACATACAGTAGCTGCTTGTTTTCAACCCCATTAAAACAGCATTTAAAATTAAATTTACAAACTTAATACCGAACATCTTAATCTAAACTAACAAATATTAAAAAAGACAGGTTAAAACGTCTTATCTACAGCTTGATTACTGTCTGGCTCAAAAAAAAAAAAAGAAAAAAAGAAAAAAAAATCATATTACAGTCTTTCAGCAACCCTAAACAGAAACTCAGCCTTAGCTAGTATGTAGAGAGACTCAAGATCTGTAACAGTGTCATGCTTTTTAAGTTACACACAGCAATGAATACAACCAACAGAACATCATCTTTGAATAGTTTATAGACAATGCTTGCCAAAGGTTTTTTGTCTCTGTTTGTTTAAGTCCGTGTTATAAAATAATACTAATGCCAATGTCACGCCAATGTTATAGGAAATACAAGTAGTACATAGGATAATAATGAGCAGTAATCCCTAGGATAGAAAAGAAATGGACTATTACTTGTCTTGTTGCTGTTTATGTGGAGACCACAGGCTATTAATTGTCTTTGAGATGAGGTCACAGATGAGGAGGACCTTCAATATCTACCATAGGGGTGTTCCCTGTAACCCCCTCTGGCTGACCTTGGAGGTGGTGCCTTTAGGCTGGAACGGGTTGTGGCCCATTCTTCTTGTGCTAAAAACAGAAGAGAAAAACAAGTTTTGTAAATATCTAAAACTGAAAGAACAAAGGGATGCCACTGCTAATGGCTGTCAAAATTCTTGAGGGTTCTGTCTGAAAGCTTTAGAAAAACAAAATGAGGATGGTGTTATCATCCATTTCTTTATCCTCCCACAAAAAAAACTTACAGAAAACTAACCTACTTCTCTACAGAGGAAACCTGTCTGTCTTAGGAAGAAAAAAAAGCCTTACTCCTTCACTGTCAGAAGAGAATGAATAACTACTGTGTTGGCGGTACAGTCAGCTCTGGAAAAATCACTGTGTTAATCTGCCAGTTCAGAATTTATTTGATGTTTTGAATTTCTAGCATTTAAGTTAAACCAGGAATTTGAATAACATTTAATGCAGTTGGTATGGTAACAAGATGAGGAGTTGAATAATGAAAAGATAAGAAAGATATGTTTGATTTTTTACCTCCGTTTGAGACCAAAAGAAAGAAAATATGGAAGAAAAATGTGTTGAAGGGTAGTTACTACATTAAGCAAAAGATTTTATTTTGCAGTATCTTTAGAACACTTTTTCAAATTTGGTGAATCAAATATGCTCAGGACGAATAAGGTAAAAACTGTAAGTCTAGTTCAGTTTTTACAAAGCTTCTACAAATCTTCTTCCTCCCTGACATGATATTTCTGGAATTTAACTCTCCCAAAGGCACAAGCAGGAAACTCCCTACAGTGGTGGTCCAGCAGCTGAAACCAAAACTTGAATTATCTGCTAAATCAGCCAGTGGGTCGTCAAATGATTTGTGGTTTTGTCTTCCACTGACTTCAAATGATCATACTTAAGAGTGATTAAAATGGAAATGCACAAACCACAGTGTTATCATAACATGCCAGAGTGCAACATTGCTGGTATCTTGTTTTTGCTAATGACTGCTGACTTTTGTGGCCACTAAGAACATAAACAGCTGTCACTAGGCAAAAAATACTAAATGGTTAAATCAGGTATCAAAGATTCCTTTTATAAAAAGATAATGCTGTGTGAATATGAAAAATGAAAATATAAAACATAAAAGGTCTGTTAAAATTCTGAAAGCTATTTCTTCTCTGCAAGATGATTTCTCTGCAACTACACTTCATTATCTCGTTGCCTTGAGGTATAAGGGGAATAGCAGCTGTAGAGCTGAAGTGAGCTCAGGCTAGCATATATGGAGTGGGCAACTCTGGAAAAGATTTAGTAGCAGTTGATCTTGCTATGGAACAAGAAACACTCCTGCTGTGATTTTTTGGTGCACTCCATTTATTTTCTTTTTCTTTGAGTTCTTTAGGATGTTCTCTTTTTGAATATCAGGGGTTTTATGGTCACATGAAACCAAAGCTTGCTGTGGAAAGCTACTGCCTAGAGGGTTGAAGAAGTGGCAGCCAATATGATATATTTCTGAATCCTCAGGTCTCTCATTCCTACAGGGAATAAGTTTCTGTATAGTGAATTTAAAAATCCTGCCTCTGCCGTATGTATCATTACATCCTTTAAAAATGGCATTTTGCTGTAGATTTTTTGCAGCTTCAATTACCCTTTGCTGAAGTGGTACTGCATTTGCAGAGAGGCCTCGGGGACAAGACAGATTTATATGGAAAAGAGAAGCTTTATTTAAATAAATGAAAATGACTGAAGTAGTAAAAATATTCAGTAAATGTACAACACAAAGACAAGGCAATTTCTTGTTCCTTTTTAGTCCCCTCACCATTGTCCTGATTGAAGCACCTTTATATAAAGGTGAAATGTACAGTCTTTTTGGTAGTACTCATGCAGTAGAAAATGACTTCATATTACCAACTGGAGGAAACTGTTGTTCCTTGACTGTTCTCAAAGCAAATTGCTCCTGTGACTGTACCAGCTCCTGATATGGAACAAAAACAATCATAATTTGTGGTACAAGTCTCTTATGCTCTTTTTTTCAGTAACATGGTGGACCTATTTGCTTGATTTCAGACTTTAACACCGTAATTGAAATATGACGTGATAGTTGACAGCTAACAGCTCCTGTTGATAGAGCCTACTGTATTAACAGGTGAATCCATAGCCAAAACAGATGTGGAAGTTTTGGGACTACAGCCTTCAACTGGGAAAACCCTGGTGTCTACTACTCATACAGCAGTAAAGGATTACATAGTTACTGTGGAGAAAGCAAGATGATAGGGAGCAGCACTATCAAGAGTCTCTGACACTCTGTGCCAATATATTACAAGATGCAGCCACACCAAAAAAGAAATCAGATGGCTAGTGGTTTTTTCCTAGGGGGGGTTTTAATGAACAATATATCTGCATGCTAGTAATTAAAGGTTCCTTGACATGAAAGCTTGTCTTTTATGTCTCCCTTCCAGAACTCCAAGGTAACCTTTTTCTTTCAGCACCGAGGGAAGAAAGGGAGCTCCTGAGAGTGGAAATCTCTATTTTCAGGAACAGTCTTAAAAGGCTGGAGTCCTACAGATTACCTCAGCAGTCACACAGAGATTTGGGCAGCTCGTTGGGTAGTAGAAGGGTTGAAAATTTGATTACCAGGCTGAGTTTCACTGTGAGAACAGGAGAACAGTGAGCGAGCCTGGTCTTTCTCTGAAAGACTGTGCCAAAAGGGGAAGGAAAGAGAGCCTGGACATATTTCACCATAATAAAGTGACATATTAATGAAATGGAAATGGAGAGGGATTTCAAGTCAAGAGCAGACAATAGGTGTAGCTTTGGAGAGAGAAAGGTAATTGGGAGAACTGCAAGTGAGACTGCCCAACAGCTGAAGAAATGTGCAGGGTGGTTGTTGTGTTTAAATGCTGATTCCTTTTCCTTTTTCTGATTCCTGTGAAGAGAAACCCTGTGGAGTCCGATCTTCCCCTTCCCTCGGTGACATCCAGACTTCCAACCAGTCTTTCTGCTCTAGCAGACCACACTCATTCCCTGTCCTTTTCCCTTCTGACTGTCTCCAGTGCTATCAGGCTTCAAAGACTATGGTTAAAAAGAAATCCACACAGGCAGATTAATAACTGAGGGCAGAGGGTCCAGTTTTTTCAGGAATTTGGTATTATTGGCAACTTTGCCATTCTTACTTAAGGAGAAATACTGTATGTTTTGCTTTCAGAAACTGAAAGTATAAGTTATAGCAGCATGATGGAAACTTAAAAGACAGTTTATAGGGGAGGAATCAGAGTGCTTGGGCTAAAGGATTGCTTTGTGTGTGATATTAAGTGTTGTAGCTACTTTGGTAAGAAATGTGAAGACATGGGCACAGCTCTTTTAGTTACACTGCATATGTCTTTCAATCTGCTATATGCTCCCTGGGAATTGGCATTTGAAGCTCGCCTCTAGGATATAAAATTAATTCTTATTATCACAGGCAATCAGCACCCTTGGTTTACACCCGATTGAAATAGCATGTTAGTGTTTTTGCACTGCTTTTTATGGTTCAGATGGACTCTAATTTACTTTACGGTGTTCACTGAGTTATAGAAATTATTCCAGTATTCATTACAGACGTTTTGATAAATGTGTCAGTATGTATCAATAAATAAATGTACTTGAGGCTATCTTTGAAGATTATTTTTTTATCAACTGCTAGGAGACTCCATAGCTTTAATCTATTTAAATACAGAATTTTAGTTAGTTTTTCTTTTTCTTACTGGAGAGTCAGAATGTAAAAAGGTCATATAATTTTTGACCTGAGAAATGTCTTTGAATATGAGAGCAAAATGGTAACATTCATGGGAGCAAAATGGTAACATTTATAGCACAGAGAGGGGTACATATGAAGTTGTTTCTGCCTTACTGTTTTACCTATGCATTATTGAAAGCACAGTAAAATTCAGTGGTCTATCCATGTGGCTATCATCACACGCTTAAATGTCTTCAAGTAAAGATTCGAGAAAATCACATATTCAGACACTTTTTTTTAAATTCTTCATTTAGCATTCTGCAACCTTATCACGGATTTTTCCAGTATTGAATAAAACTCTTTCACAAATGCAAAGAGGGAAACAATGCAATAGCCAAAGGGCAGATCATAATAATGGATGAGTTAAAAATAAAAATATATATTAACGGCATGTGATTTACATAGGAATATATTATTTCCTAATTATTTTTTATTTATAGTCATTGCTTAGTCCTGGTACTAATCAAGACCTGATCACGTTTTCTTCCCAGTAACTTATTTAACATCCGAATATTGCCCACAATTTTTGGGCACAATTTTATTAATTTCTGGTCAATTATTTCAGATAGGTGGCCAGGAAAAGATTAGAAAGAGCTATTCTGAATAGATAGTTAAGATGTATATAACAGCAAGTAGTGTAATGGTTCAATTTGATTTTTCATTTACCTTTTGGTGTTTTAGAAACAGAAGCTGTTTTTAATTCAGAATAAAATAGTTTTCTTTCCTGTGAGAAAAAAAATCTCATTTATGGCATACATGTGGAGAGAGCACACTGCACAGGAATTGGGATTACTAGCTCTGCTCCTTGTTTGCTCAGTGACCTTGGCCAATTGTTCAATATTTTGTGGTATGGCTTCCTCACTGGTAGAAGGAGACAGGAATACCTCCCTCCCTGGGGTGTTCTGAGATGTAGTTAATTGCCTGAGCAGTAAGAGAAAAGTGATATACGTGTGCTGAGCAGAAGACCCAATAGAAACCAGACATATAGCTTTAAAATAAGAACTCTTAAAATTAGAATGCCTTTCTTTGGACAATTCAATTTGTGCTGTATTTCTAGTAAGCCTCCAATCTTCTCCCTCCATAGAAAGATGGATGGATACTGCTGGCAAATGGTTGGAAAATTTGTCCTACACGAGCTAATGACTGAAGCTACACTAACTTTGACAAAGCTAGTATTTCAGCCAAAAAATCCACACAGAAAACGTAGCTGCACTTTTCTCATGTCATAATTGGACAAGTATATATTATTTTAGACAAAATGCAAGACCAGATTTTGTTTGCTTTTTTTTTTAAGCAGAACATGCACTTTTTTTCACTCTTCTGGTCTCTTTTTGCTTATCTGCAAAGCTTGCAAAATAGACAGGATTTTCTGACTTGACATCTATGCATTTTATTATTTTGTGAGAAGAGCTGAAGTGACTATCTTTCGAATCACAAGTAGTGCCTTTCTTATTTGAAATTTGGAGTTTTGAGAAGACAAGAAATGTTTCCAAAACACAGGCTCCAACCAATTAAGCTTACTTACACCATTCTAAGTACTCTTTATTTTATTAGACCTGCTATATGAAATATATACAGCTTAAAAACCAGAAATGAATGGAAAACTTTGTGGTTTAATAGTCTAGTTTTTGAACACGGCCATAGCTCTTCAAAACACCCCGACCTACTGTCCCTATGCTTGGTAGTACCTTCTCTTGAGGAGGGCTAACAATTTAAACTGCATGGCTGCTCCAAATCTGCTTTCGGGTTGTGAGCTTCTCTGGCTTAAATCGGTAGTGGAGGATCACAGAAATCCTCCAGCTGACAGCACTGGAGCAGATGAGAAGTGCTGGTGCAGTCCCCTCTGCCAGCCCTCCCTGCAGGTGAAGTAATGACAGCAAGAGGTGCAGGAATGACCACTGGAGAAAATTATTTCCTAGAAAGTTTCATCCACTTTTGTAGTGAACACCTGCCACAGACAGGGAAGGAGCAGCATCAGAGTACATTGGCAACCAGTCTGGGAAACTGCAATGCTAGGAGGAAAAAGACTCTTCTCAGTGTTGTTGTGAGGTGAGCATGAATGTTACAGTGTAGAAGGAGTTTTATTTTTCACTTATTTTAAGTAAAAATTAATTTTCTATTACTTTATGGTCCTGCAACATGAAACACGCACTGATATACTGAATCTGGGATTAAATAGATGCACATCAGTATTACAGGACTTTTGTCTTAGATTCTCCAGCACTCCAGTTCCCATGGTGCAAGACAGTGAAATTACCATTTGAAATATTACATAGGAAAGTTTTGCATGATTTACTTATTCTGTCATAGAAAATTACTTATAATTCAGAAGTAATAGAAGAAGCACAATAAGTTGCTATAAATTAAAACCAATCTTGTGCTACATGTGGAATGTTTTTCATTGCTGTAGCATAACTGAACTACGAAGGTTTTAGGATATACAGACAGTTAAAAGAATGTGATGAGTTTAAATATGGAACTTTCTAAAGAATTATAGCCTAATTAAAACACTGATTTGACAAAACAGCAATGGCTCTAGTATCATCCCCACATTAATCATCATAGCTGAATTCAAAATGTGCTCCTTTCCCTGCAAACTTTCAAAATCATGCTCTTATGAAAATCATAAATCTCTTCTGAGGGAATGAATGCCACTTGGGATACAGCTAAGGTGATTCCTCCAGTAAAAGAATTGATAAAATTTTGCAGAAAATCAAGAAAATGCTTTTAGCAGTTCATTCTGTCCCACAGTAGGAATGCTGCTATCAGTAAGTATAGGAATGATTGAAATAGAAGATTAAAGGAGGGCAATTTATTTGGTATGTCTTCTGTCCATATGCAGCAGAAATCTTCAATGCTCCCTGTTTCCAGTGGAATAAAAAACTGAGCACTGTACAGGAAGAATCAGGAGCACTTCTGAGTTCAAGGGCTGGGTGTACATCTGCCTCATGCTCAGCAAGAGACCAGAGGCCACAATCAGCATGACACACTCCTCAGAACCACGGCACATGTAGCAAGGTTGTTAGCAGGGACAGCTTGGGGGGCATCAGGATGCAGGTGCTGTATCAATATTAGCACACAGTGCACACCAATAGGAATGAACTGCAGAGGAAAACAGCAATATTCACAATATGGCTTTCACAGGTATTTTCCATTTCAGACTGGCCCTAGTTTGAGTCTCTGGAAGTGAAATCTCACAAACAGTTGGGATTGCATCTTTTGCTTTAGTTTCAAACTAAAATTTATGTACTTTGAACCCACTCTGTGATGTGGACAGAAGACCTATAAATGCAGACAACTGGTAAATCTGCTTCTAAAGAACACTCCTGCTCCCATGCTAGTGTAGAAGCACCCAGCATGTGCTAAACAGTCAGCCCGGTCCTCTGTCAAGACACCACAAAACCTCCACCACAATGGTACAATCTGTCTTTTGTTGCCTCTGAGATGCCTAATTAATAATAAAATGGATTAGGAAGTTGTTGGAGAGTCACATCCAGAGCGTAGTGGTCAATGGCTGAGAGTCTTGATGGATGTGAGTGACAAGTGGTGTCCCTCAGGAGTCCGTACTGGGACCAGTGCAATTTAATATCTTCATTAATGACATAGGTGAAGGGATCGAGTGCACCCTCAGCAAGTCTGCAGATGACACCGAGCTGAGCAGTGCTGTTGACACACCTGAAGGACAGGATGGCATCCAGAGGGACATGGACAAGCTCGAGAAGTGGTCCATGGGAATCTCACACAGTTTAACAAGTGAGGAGTTCTGCACCTGGGTCAGGGCAATCCCTGCTATCATTCCAGATTGGGGGATGAACAGATTGAGAGCCCTGATGGGAAGGACTTGGGAGTGCCAGCGGAGGAGAGGCTGGACATGAGCCTCGCAGCCCAGAAAGCCAATTGTATCCTGGGCTGCATCAAAAGCAGCATGACTAGCAGGGTGAGGGAGGGGACCTGCCCCTCTGCTCTGGTGAGACCTGCAGTGCTGCAGTGCTGCATCCAGCTCTGGCGGTTCCCAGCACAGGAAGGACATGGACCTGTTGGAGCAAGCCCAGAGGAGGCCACCAAGATGATCAGAGGGATGGAGCAACACTGCTATGAGGAAAAGCTACAAGAATTGGGATTGTTCAGCCTGGAAAAGAGAAGGGTTAAGGTGAACTAACTGCAGCCTTTCAGTATCTGAACGAAACTTACAAGAAAGATGGAGAGGGGCTTTTTACAAGAGCATGTAGTGATGGGACATGGGGGAATGGCTTCAAACAGAAAGAGAGCAAGTTTAGATTAGATATTAGGAAGAAAGTCTTTACTGTGAGGATGGTGAGGCAACGGGACAGGTTGCCCAGAGAAGCTGTGAGTGCCCTATCCATGGTAGCATTCAAGGCCAGGTTGCATGGAGCTCTGAGCAACCTGGTCCAGTGAAAGGTGTCTCCACCCATGGCAGGTGGGTTGAAAATATATGATCTTTAAGGTCCCTTCCAATCCAAACTATTCTATGATTTTATTATTCATTCCATGATAATTTTAAGACCCAGACACCAAGGAAATCTTTCTTTGGTATGTTGCCATGATATTTTCTAGGAGACACCAAAGGTATACACTCAGATGATATAAATGAAAAATCGGTGCACATTAGTAAGACTTTGTTAATTAGCGTTAGTAAAGACACTGTAATCACAAGCCATGTGAAGTCAAACATTGTAATGATAAGAATCAGACCTATGTCCCTTACATCTTCAAATCAGTCACCATGAATTATTTGAGCACTTGATTTCCTGTATGTGAGTATTTAAATGAGACTAGGCTAGGAAAAAAATAGGCCAAGAAACCCTTAGCATGCTGAGCATAATGAATATTAGGACCAATGATCTACAATACCAAAGTTATTGAAAATGAGGAAGGAGCTTGGACTCAACAGCTGAAAAAATCCTCATATCTTCATCTGCAGAGCAATTGCTATGAAGTGCTTCTTCAAAATTCACAAGTATTTTCTCTGCATACATTGTGACATGGCTTCATTTTACTTTGTCATTGCCAGAGAGGGTTTATTTCACACTAGGGTGGCAGTTCCTTGAGTTTCTCTATGACATGAGCATGTTTATGTCTTTTAATGAAGTATGAGAATTCATGTATCCTAAGATATCTCTTCAGTCAACCTATTTATCAGAATTCCTGAGGTTTGAACCCTCCATACATGCTTTCCCCCACAAATTTCATCGTGATATACTTGCTTTTACTTGTTCAGCAGAAACTATTATTGTTATTGTAGAAAAACTTAATTTACTAGATCATACACTTTTTAGGACAAACACAGAATGAAAAAATAAACAATATAATAAAAAAGTAGTGGAATATTGCTGTACATTTTTAGTTGTTAGCTATAAAGGTCTATAAAGAATTTGTTTATGAAGTGCCATCTCTGTAGAGCATTACTCAGTAAACTAATTGTCATAACACTTGCAAAGCTCTTATATAGAGTGACTGGCAGGGAATTATTTGTGAAATAGTTAAATCATTGTGGCAGCATTTTACAACTTAAACGATGTCTTACATTAAAAGGAATTATACCAAACAGTTACACTCTCCAATTTTAATTAAAGATGCAATTATCCTAAACCCAAATACGCAGTTCTGCACAAGTACTTAAAGCTAAACTGGAGGAGAATATGCATCAAAAAACCATGGTCATTTGAGAAAATCTAAACAGCTGGAAATTTTTGATGAAGACACAAAATATTTAAATAATGTCTCCTTAATGCAATGGCAGAACATGCAGTAAACAGCTTTACAAGCTTCTCCTGAAAAGCAGCAGTAATGTGACTGGAGTTCATTTATGTCTTCCCTCTTTGCGTAGGTGGCAAGCTACAGATTAACCTTCCTAACTGTTGCCTAAGGCCTTTGGCAGATGGTGTTATCCTAACTTAATTGTGGTGGTTTAGGAGGTTATAGACTTCAACCTATCCTTTCACTCTCTACCTAAGGTTTCTGCTTTTTTGGTAGCAGCAACAAGAAGTCTGTGTGTACTGGTCTCTCAGATACTGCAGTTCATGACCTGACATAAAAACATAATGGCCACCATTTTCAGGTAATACACAAGGCAGGATGTGCACCAGGCTATGAACTGTGGCATCTGACAAGAGGCACACTCTCACTACTGTGGCAGTCTCCCTCTGCAAGCAGGGGCAGAAGCCTCTTGAACCTTCTGCAGCAGCCACTGGCAGAGCTCACTGCTGGAGTCTCCAGCCTTTGGGAAAGCTAAGACAGAAAGAGCAGCTGATAAACAAAGTTTTGAATGCTCTGATCAGTGCAAGGGCAAAAAAGCATTCAGATGAAAAAACAATGAGGCAGGTCAGATATAACGAATACAGCTTCTTGGTTGTGCCTAGCCAGCAAGTCACACTCTTCTCTATTATCTCTCTAATATGGCCTAACACAACACAACACTTGAATCAAGAATGCTCTTTCCTCTAAAAATAAAAAAGAGGGGAAAGGAGAAAGAAATGAGAACATGAATTGATTACAAAGTGCTTTTCATTTACAGTGGTCCTGTCCTGGGAAGATGCTTTCTGGAGTTGGGCATGACATTACACATGGGCAGGAAAGATTCTTAGTTACCAAAGTTCAGGTGTACGTTTTATCCTAATCGATTTGTAAGACAAATCATTAAATTCATGTTTTCACTAGATATCTCTTCAGATGACAACAGTGCCAGAAGGGAAACCACAAAATTACTGAAGTATAATGAGAGCAAATAATAGAAACCTTTTGTTCATAAATTAATCTGTAATAATTTCATGCCTTCTCTTTTAAAACATAAGCATCAAGTTAACATGACAGTTACCTTAGTTTAGACCTATCTGCAGATATCAAAACCTTCAGTGACAGAAGTATCATAAATGTTTGTTGAGTGTGATTAGAGGTGAGGATGCTTTACATTTTTGAAAATTTGTACAGTACTTTAAATGACTGGTCTTTTATTTTTAAACTGCCTTCTAAAGGTATTTCTTTACAACTCACATGGGGAAGCCTACAAGGGCTACATTACCAAGATTTTCAGGCATATGTTCCAAATTTATGTTCCTCAGCCTGGAACAACGATCCTCAAAATTCTCTAGAAGTAGCTGCATAATCCCCATCTTATAAAAAATTTGTAGGAATCTCACAATTCCTGAGTACTGTATTTCCATGTGCTCAGAGACTGCTGCAGGGAATGCTTTGAAGTGTCTCTACTTTGATCCTTGTGAGAGACTGGGTGACAAGCATGCCAAATCACAACAGAGTTTAAGTGTCTAACTTCATGAGGGGGTTCTGTGCTGCGAATTTTCATTCATGGAACATCCCTCAGTCATGGAAAGCTGTTTAGGAATCCATCTTGCCCAGCCTCAGACAAGTGACTTGGGCTCTTCCTTGTTTAGTACTTCCATCTCATCAGAAAGATATGAACTTCCTGAGAATTAAACGGTGTTCAGGCGGGCTCTGCTCTGAAATACCCCTCTGATTTTTGCCACCATACTGTGAACAATCCATAAATGCATAAATCTTATGAACTTCTGAGGAAATGGTTCCCCCAATCAGGATTCTCCACAAGTTATTTTAAAAGGAGTACAGAAGAATCCATGAGACATAAACCACCTGCTACTTCTCAGGAGTACAGATAGCAAGAAAAGTCATAGCAGGCGGCTCATATGGGAGTACTATTGTGCTCTATAATATTTAAAAACCTACAGAGAACTCTATTTTATACTTTAAAAAGATTGAAAGTACAAAGTAGCACTACTATTTCATCAAATATTCTTCATGAAAAATGAAAGAAAACCTTCTCAAGATTGAAAACTGTCCTCCCTAAAGGTAAGTTGGAAGCAAGAGGATTCATGGGAGAAAGTAAAAAAATGCCAAGCTAGTAAATTTTTGATATTGTTACTGATATTGTTACTGGAATGGGTAACGATGAAAAGACAAGTTGTTGCACAAAACACCTAAGAGGTGACAAGACACCAGTCCTATATTCATGTACCATTTTTCTGTGGTCTTATTCAGAATTTAGGAGAATTCAGAATTACAGAGGCGTGCCAGAAAGAATTGTAAAGGAGGAATATAGCCTTGTTACGGAAGGCAAAACAAGGTGTGAAATTGAACTCAAATGAAAGATGGACTTGATTTCTGCAGGATAGTGAAAAATGAAGGGGCAGCTGATTTTATACAGTGGGATGGATTCAGGAGACTCGCAGTGAGTTACAAAACATCCTGTAAAAGCAGAGAACTGAAAACAGAGAATTAGGGTAAAGTTAGGTGAGGATGAGACTGGGTGATGTCTCAGATCAGATACAGAGAGAACATCAGTGTATGCAGCAAGAACTCAGAAACGGAGGAAGTTAAGCATATATTCTATAGCTCTATAGCTATAGAATCTATATACTATAGAATCTATCTGTGTACTCAGATTACCTCCTCAGATAAATATTGGTGACTTAGGAATGACGGAAGTTCCCGCACAGATTTCCAAGGCATGAAGCTGGCAAATTTACTAATCTCCTAAAGTAAGTGAACCAACAGTAGCATAAACAGTTACATATAAATGTATTTGCTTCCAGAAATTAGAAAAATTGCAATTAGAAATATTATTCAACTTTAAGTTTATTCCAGGTTATTGATAACTCTCAGATTTGAATTTGTATTCAAATGCCAGCTCAGAAAATAGTTCAAGCAAAAAAACAAAGCAAGTCCACAGTTATCAGCCATGTATTTTAAGACAAGTCCACCAAAGGAAACCCAGGCATACTGGGTTTGTTTCAGCTGCTGAATGGAAAAAAACAAAGGAGCTTCATGCAGAGCATAAATTTAGTCATGATGCCACTCTGTGAACACTTTGTAAGCCTTAGCTAATTAGTCCATTCAAAATCTCTGCTGGGAAAACAAGCAATATTCTTCTAGTTTTACAAATGAGGGATTGGAAGGAAAGTGACACTACTTTAAATGTCTTGCCCATACACATGGATATTCAGCATGGTGGAGTGTAATTAAAAGTTAAACAGTGGGTAATTCTTCCTGCTGAGCTCAGACTATTCTTTTCTGCATTGCCCAAAAGCTTAGCAGTGCATTCAGGACAGCAGTGGAGAGGGGATCTATAGATGGGAGGAAGGATCTTCCACTACAGCTATTAAAAATGTATGTGCAAAGAGGAAACAAACAAAGGGTAACTGAACCACTCACACTCGTATGGATAAGCTATTATTATTACTTGCCTAGCATTGAAAATGTGCTTGACTGCACATTGTATCATCCAAATATATTGTGAGAACTGATCGTACAAAAAAAAAAGTTATTTCTGATTATGCAATGCAATCATTTTGACAACGTCTCAGTAATGTCTATTTCTGTACCAATACAAAGGAAGCTGCAAGTTTGCATTAGTGACATTTGCTTCACAGCTGCATGAATAAAATTATTTATTTCAAGCAGCAACCCTTATATAACCCCTTAGTGTAACTTTCATTTGCAGCACCATTTCCAGCAGCTCTCATTTTCACAATGCTGTGGAAGTCACCATGTAGACTTGGGATACTTTAGAAGCAGTAAATCAGGCATGAGATCTCTGCTGAATACATTAGGGTCACTCTTTAAGCTGACAGTAGTCAGCTTTGCTCTGTTATTTCAGTGAACATCTCAGAGTGAGATTCACCGTGCCATTTGACGATACAATGTACTGATAATTATTAATAGGAAAACATGGACTAGACTCTAGTTATTGAAATATATCAGTAATAGCAAACAACAGATCAAGAACATGGTTTGTACTCATTGGAACTACACTTCTCTTCCTTTCATGCCCCTGGTACCCATGAAGTGGAACTATTCCAGCTCAGCCACAGACTCGGTGGGGAAGTGCAAAGAGTGCAGCCCTTGCTCTACTCATACTGCCTAGTGTGGCATGAGATACTCCTTTATCTTGGTGTAGTAGGGGTTCCCATGGTGATACAGCACCCTCTCCTTCTTTCCACTTTGATTAAGTCTGTATTTCAAAATCTCACAAACCTTGCTGGCTGAAACGATGCACATGACAGCAGCAGATGCATAGTATTGTTAGGACATCAAGCAAGCTGAAATTTAACACTGTGAAAGATATTCAAGCACTAATAGAAACTTTATTGTTGCTGTTAAACTGACCTGTGACTGTGAGCAATTGGCTTTGTAATTTTGATTGAAATTCATCAGTTCAATTTTCTGGTCCTAAGTCAAAACTCACCCTAAAGTTACACAAATCTATTTTGTTTGGTCTTTGTAAAATCAGAGAAATAAAGAAAAGTGTACGGAAGTAATTTCTGAATTGCCAGTGACAGATATTTTTGTTTGATTTCACACATTTGCTGAAGATAGAATAGACCTTACCGTAGCTGTCATAAGCCTCTTCACTTGTTCCGTGACCATAGTCATAATATTCAGGCACACTGTAACAGATTCAGAGAGCCATGTCACTATTATCATGGGTAACCAACTCAAAACAAAAACAGAGCTTAGAAAATGAATGGCATTTTAACACTTTGACATGATAGCATAGTCCAGCTAGTTTCAGGAATAGTGAGTGTTTAAAAATACAAAAGAAAATGTATCAGTGACAATAACAGCTATCATACAGTACATCTCATTTCTTATCTATTGGGCATAAAAAAAACTTGGTCCTAAATATGTAAACCTAGGAGATGTGACAAAGACTGAGAGAAATTCTATCTGCAAAAATGAGGTCTGAAAAAAGACCACTGCATAATTCACCGTTGTTAACTGCCAAAAGGGGTGTTAATCTAATTTACTTGTAATTCTAAACATTTATGCATTATCAAACTCAGCGTAGTTTGTTTTCACAAAGCTGACTGTATTGTGTGGTGTGGAACCTGTAAACTACTTATCTTTACCAAAAACACTGACAGGTTTCCAGCTTTGATCCTGAAGAAGAAAGCATGTTCCCACTGCCTGTAGAGAGAACTCTGATTCTCCACAACCTTTTTCCTTATGTAGTTATTGGACATCCATGGAAAGCTTTATACAGTGATCAATAAAACACATATTGAAAGAAACGAGGGTCTAAGAGTTCAAAATTTACAGTCAAACTCACTTTTCACTGTTTTCAAAAATTATGTATAGTCATATTAACATGTTATCAAAATATTTCAGATAATAGTTACATCCTAATAATCAGCAATTCCCAGCTATTGTGTGGAGTGGGCATCCAGAAAATTCAACCTCTGAGACATAATTAAATGGAAAGGGAATTATTCACACTTTTCTTGACTGCTATTATTATTTATAGTTTGCACCATGTTTTTGATAGCTGGTACCAAATTCAAGATCAGGCTACTTCTATTGTCAGGTACCAGGTAAATATGCAAGAATCAGTCTCTGCCCAGAAAAATCTGCAAACTCCATGAACTCCACTATACTGTATTTCTTCAATCTGCAGTGAACCAAACAGAAAATGTAGCATTTTCTCTGTTGATAGTTTTCGGTTGTCGTCACTTCTGCTTCTTTTTCCTTGGACACTGTGTGAGACAGACTTGCAAAATGAACAGAAGCAGGCAAGCAGCTCAATATTGCTATAATTATAACATTATTCCTCAGGCCATTTTTCATATTGGATTATTGTTTTAAAAATATTAGTTTACACTTGAGAGAGAAGCTTAGCTGACAGTGGAGTGCAAGTCGAAATATTTCAGAAGTGCAACAGAGATAAACAATCAATCTGTAACAATTACTTTCTTAACCTAATTTTGACCCTGTTCACAAACAGCCTGTAATCAGATTTTAATTTCTTGGACTTAATAGTTATCCATAACTATTCTTGGAATAATTTCTGAGAATGATTCATGTTCTCTGTCTCACTCAAGTACACTGACTGCATGTATCTGAAAACTGACAGTCAAGCTGTTTTGATTTGGGTCATGTCATCACCTGAATGGCTAGAGACAGCTCTCACAGTTTCCGACTACAAATATCCATGGATTTGGTTTGGGGTTTTTTTTGAACTGAAAATGTAACTATAATTGCTCTACGTTAATTCAGTAGTTTACTCAGAAGTCATTCATGTGAGTGAATGAATTACAATTACATCAATATCTCAGAGAGATGAAATTCATTTGCTAAAGCCGTTGTAGAAAATGGACATAAGAATAACACAAATGAAATGAAATTAACATTCCTGAAGACTTCTCCCAATGCCAACTGAGCTCTACAGGACACAATCACTGTTGAGACTTCTTGGATAATGGAAACCATCCAGTTGCTTGAAAATTAATTATCTAAATATACAAACCCTCCTATTGAAATGGTGCAAGAAACAAACATGAAGAATACATCTTCTATTTGTAGAACACAATATTCATTCTGTACTATTTTGCAATAATTTTAGTAGCCAATTGAATGAAATTACAGGATTATGTAAGGTGAACTAAAGCACTGCAGTATCAGGGTTAAATCATGTATCTAGTCATATCTACAAAGCCCACAGCTTAGACATAAGAAATGACTTGCACTGTTTAGAACAGACAGATGACATACCACCCAACTCTGGCAGACAGCTGTATAAAAAACTAATTTTAGAAGCTGCATTTTGGCATCCTGCCTGCTTTCCCAGGTAGAGGAGGGTGTTGGACTAGTGAGTGGTGTTAAAAGAAAAGAAACACAAGAACTCCCATCTCCTGCCAGCAGATAAAATGCTAATATTTCTTCCTGGTACATTTCTGCAAACCAAAGCAGCTGCCTCCAAAGGTTAGCTTTAAAAGGAGGCCAGTCCAAAGGCCAGTAACTTATCAACAGCAGTCCTGCTTTCAGTGGTCACTGATCAGGGCCTTGAGCTATTACCCATCAACATAACATCCAGCAGAACACAAGACTTGCAAGAGCAGGTAGAAGATTCATTGCTACACTATTGTTGTTGTACATTTTTATTTGAGAAAAAACCACACAATAATAGAGATAATAAGGATCTGAGATAAAAATCCTGCAGTGAACATTCCGAACTGAAATACACTATCAACAGAATACTCAGTTAATACAAAAACCAGCATAAAATAAGAAACAAGCTGTATTGCAACTATAAAAAGGAAGTAATTTGTTACATACCACATATTTGATGTCTGTGAGCACAATACTTAACACATTCCTGAAAACACGTAATTCATAGCACAATACATGATTGTCATCTAAGTCCTCCAACTTTATTTCTCTGAATAATACGTCTTTTTCATAGATTTGAGCCAAAACGGCATTTCAAATTCCTTGCCAACTCATATTAAAAAATGTTTTGAAGAATATGTAAGTGAAGAAAACTTATTTCTTAATATGAAATACCAGACTTAAACTCATATTTTGTGAGCCAGACTGCTTATCCATTCATCTGCTCTATTTTAAACCTCTCTGAATGGTCACTATAATTTATTATATGCATTTAGTTGTAAACATTTTCCTCTGTTTTTTTAGCAAAGTGAACAATAGGCAATATTTATAAAAAATGTGTGATAGGTTATGGCTTTACAAACATGTGGTTCTTTTTTTTTAAATTATTGAACTACAAAGAGATGTAGCTCATTTGCATTATGGCCAACTGAGAAGGAAGCAATCAGCAAATGCATTCAGCATAAATAAAACTTGTTTATATAATTTTTTCTCAGACCATTCCTGGAAAATATAGCGATCATGAGCTGTAGAAACCTCTGACTCTCTTGGCAGTGCTAATTGGAAAAAAACCACCATTATCTGTCATTAGCATTCATTACTTTCAAGCAACATGAAGTGTAATTTACTTAAAGTACGTGCACCCACCTGAAAGCAGGATGCAACACATTTTATAAAGCAGACAGGATTAACTCATTACCAACTTCTCAGCTTTTACTTGCACTATACTATAACACTAGATTTCTGAAACATAGAGGTCTTGATGTACCATGACTTACACTTTAGTAACCTTCTACATGTAGCACTCATGGAAAAATTCATAGACACAGGGGTATGTATCTTACAAGCAGTGTAACTGGGTTTGTATCTGAGAAACTCTGATGTAATTTTTTTCCGTAAGAAACATTTACAATAAAGATATATGATCCTGTTCTAATTCCTATTCTGTGGGCAAGGAGATTAAAAATACATATACTGTAAATCTTCAAAATCTTTACCTATTTATGCTTAATTTTTTTTAACTTTTCATTTTGGTTAATGTTTTTGAATATATTCATTTAAAAGATTTGGAATCAAAGTTTCCATAAACTGTGATCTGTTCCCTTCATGCTGATAAAGCTGGATCAGTTTCCAAAAAAACCCCAAAACCCAAACCAACACAAGATGATAGTTTTTGAGAGATAAAGGTCCTTTAATGCCTTCCAATCTCTATTATATAGGTCTCCTATGATATGATACAGGCTCAAGTATAGAGACTGTATCTAAATGGCAACCTTTAAAGCCAATGAAGACTTCTAACTTCTCGTTAATTGGGACTTTTTCAAATTGATATTAGTGCAAAAAAATGAATTCCAGTTTGACTGTGTCAACACCCATGGGAAGCCACACAGCTTTTTGCCCAAAAGGCTGTTGAGAATAGTGCTTTAAAGTGGTTTAGACTGAGAACCACAAGCAAAAGTGTTAAGATTGAAGCCACAAAACCCTGACTCTTGGGTCAACAAGCAACCCATGGGAAGCGTGATTTTCACCACCCAGAGGTCAATGGAGTTAGGTACAGGAAAACATAACATTAATGAATAGACTACATTAGCCTTTGACCAATCTCTTCCTGCACCTGCAGGAAGCTGCTGGCAAGAGACCCTGGGTTAGCAACATTACCATCTGGCCCTCTGGCTGCTCTTACAGCTGCAGTAATACAAGGCAGCAGAACATTGCAAGAACTGAAGTACTTCGTGTTCCCTTGTGCTTTTTGGTTGTGTGTGGTTTTTTGTTTTGTTCTTCCTTTCTCTCTTTTTGTTCTTTGATTTTATTTGGTGAAGGATGCATCTAAGCTTTTATTCTCAAGTGTGGTTGCAGACATACAATGGGCTCTCTAAAGCCTAAGCAGAAAGGTACAAGAAAGAGTTCATCTTTAAACACTAACACGTGAACGTGTACAGAAGTGTTCTGTAGTCTATCCTGAAAGATCCTAAGAAACTGAAAGTCTTTGAGTAAGACCTGCTAATTTAGATTTATGAGATTATATTTTCCTGTTAATACTTTTTTTTTTTTCTTTCCTAATGGTACTTTTTAACTGGGAGAGTATATGTTAGTATAAGAAAAGATGTAAGACTGCGTTTGTAAAGCTTCTCCCTCCTACATGAGGGAGGGAGCCAGCAGGATTTAACACACAGTTGGGCCATGAAAGAAAAGCTGTTTACACAAAACAGTATACTTCTGCCTGGAAGAGAGGCGAGCAAGATCAGCATTCACATGAATTACAATATATGAAATTTTTACAAAATAATATCTCATAGTGGAAATGTGTGAATAAAGAAATTATCCTTCTAGGAATCTGAAACTTACTGGAATGTTTTTACATAATAGAGCATTATATCTATTGGGAAGATGACAAATCTTTTGAATATAGGAACTTATAGGATTCAGCCTTAAATCACAAATATAGTCCTTTACTCAATACTTCTTTAGAACTAATAGAATAATATGGTGAACATTTTAGTGGATAAAGTCTCCCTTTTTCTGAAAGCTCTATTTTGATTGTATCTAATATTTTTAACAGAGAAGAATATCTCCATTACCATACTCCTAGATTTATTTAGTACTTTATAACATGCCTGAAGTTAAACTAGATTCAGCTGTCTCCAGTATTTTCGTACGTTTGATTTTATGCTACTGAAAATAGGAATTTAAAAATATTATAAACAATGAAGGCAGTAAAGTTATACAAGCATAAGACTGCAAGATGACTTTGGGTTCTGAACTTTTTGCAAAATATGAAATAGAAACCAATCTGCCATTTAATTTCACATGGCAATTTCTATTTACCTATTCTACATTCCACAGTCATTTTCTCATAGACACAGAATTATGACTAACTATTTCAGAATATAATACAAAATGTCTGCAGACACAGTATTTGCAAAGGCAATGATGCAGCATTTTAGGAATCCTAGACAGTTTTAGAGGAAAAACTTTTCTCTAGTTCAGAGCAGTGAAATTTGATTCCACTTTGCTCATTGAATCAAATAAATGAGAAGTGACATTTGGAAACAGTTTCTGATGATGAATGCCATAAGTAGATTGCTGTAAAGATACATAAAATGTCATATTCTAGGCTTCCTGCCTTGATGGGTTTCAACAGGTTGGAAATAAAATACAGGGAAATCTTTATTTACAGACAGGCGGATATAAGCACAAAGCCAAAATGAAATATGACAAAATATAAATACAATGCATAGTGCTTAAAAAGTGAGTGAGTAGTAGAGAAAAAAATAATGAATATCTAAGTTTGCAAAAAATCAGTGTAACCATTCTACCTATTGCAGCTTGGACTACATATATGTGTCTATGTATTTTACTATATAGTAATACTTTGATAGTGAGACAGAAGTGTGCAAACCTCTGATTATATCACCAAAACATTTAACTACGTGATAATCTACTCATTCAATTAATGATTATTCACAGTCCTGTCTAACCATTGTTTTTAAACTAAGGACAAAATTCTTTCATTTAACTATGGATAGTTCACAACGAATGTGCTGGAACTTTTCACAAAGCAAGCAGTCATGAAAAGTGGGACTTCTGAGTAGAGTTCACCAAGGAACATGCACACCCAGTTGAACCTTATAGTGCTGTCTTCACAAGTGTACTAGTCTGTTATTTTACTTGCAGCACTGCTTGGAGAAACTAATCTTTGGAAACAAATATACATACAATATCTTGATATCTGGAGGTCAAGCAAGGATAAGCAGGATGAACTGGAGCTCAGGCAAATATATCCTGCTGATATAAATAATTCCTGCACATACAGCTGGATAGAATACTCTTCCTAAATAATTTTGCAGCATGCTCTGCACTGATTTGATTGTACTGTAAGCCACATAAGTGACATGGACTGAAGTGTGGTCCATGTTGTACTCCTGCATATCAGATTAGAAATAAGTTAGTGATCTCTAAAGCTCCTGTACTAGCAGCCCATACTGCAGAAAAAGAAGCTGTAAACACAAGCTGTAGAGCAGATAACATGAACTTTGTAACAGAAATAATAACCAGGGAAAAAAGTTTATTTTCAAAGTCAAAAACTTGTCATATATTCAACTTCAGTGGCTGAATACACTCTTGAAATTTTCTGTGGGTATGAGTCATTAGAAGAATGTGCATCAGAACTGTAGCACCTATTAGAGGTTGAATGGATAGGTACTGCTACAAACATACAGTTCCTGGGATAATACCACACTAATATGGTCATAGCATCTCTTTTCCATAGCAGCACAGTGCACACAGGCAGCATTTCTGTCCTTTTACTTCTGTTACTAGTATTGAGAAACAGATGCCCAATTGGACTTTGCACATAACAGCACAGCTTTAGGTATTATTGTACCTTTTGAACTAAATACAATTCAGTTAGGCGAAAGATTTCAGTCAACTTGAGTTTTTCTGTTACTGCACCTTTTGTTTTTCTCTTCCTCAGTCCTCTAAGATAATTCCATTTTAGCAATTATCTAACACAATGTTTGTCAGTCTTCAGATCTTGTAAGAACTTAGAATTTATTCCAGATATATTAATGGCATCTTTCTTTGTATTAAAGTTCAGATTCTGTACTATCATTAGCATCTTAGAGGGGACATGTGGAGATGACATGGCCTATAATATGCAATTCTGCATCAGAAACAGAAGTTTGATTGTTTGCTCAGAAGATGCAGGATGGGTTTGCAGTGGGACTCTGACAGACCAAACAGAAGTCATTAGCCCAAAATGATCGGCATACCAGCATGAAATGTCTGTCCAGAGGACTGCTGCCTATAGCATTACATAAATTACTTGCAAGATTAACAGTAAATATTTTGCCAAGAATTGCTTCAAGGTCCTAAAATTGGGTTACTGTCATTAGTGAGGCTGGGTGCAGGCAGGCAGGCATGAGAAATGCTTTTTACCTATGTCATCTTGCAGTCACAGCAAGGATGACAACATGCTATCACAAGGCCTGTACTGCTGTGGGATGGAATCTGTAACAGCAACGTTGTGTACTGTTTTCATCTGTCTTTTATCACTGAATTATTTATTCTTCTTGTCAGTAAGTTATGGGTTTCCTGATATCTACATGTCTATTTACAGCATAAAGTGGGAGTCATAAGCTCTTCTTTCTTTAGAAAGAACACACTTGGCAACTAATTTTGCTGCTCAACTATGTTTTTAACAAAAGCCATACACCGGATAAGATGAATAAGTACTTTGAAGCAGTACTACTAATCGTCTTTGTTAGGTGTGCACTTAATATGTCTTGCTCATATGACTGGAGTATACTATTAAGCAAGATCTGAGACTCAGAGAAAACATTTTAAAATACACATCTAATCAAATATTTTGGGTACACTATTTCATTGTATAGTACTATTATTTTTATTTTTGGCTTAGTAGGCAGGCATTTCTATGAAGATAATGGCCAATAAGGTGCAGAAATACAAACTGTGTATTTAATAGTCCATTTGTTCTTTAAGTCTTTGAAATGAGAACTGTGTAGTTCTGGAAGTGCTCTCTTTGAAATCAATAGGCTACTTGAGGCATTAAGTGCCACTCAACATGGGTAAGTATGACCACATGTCCTGTCATATATTTCAAAAGAAAATGTTTTAGTTGCAGATTTTAAACAGATTAGGTATCCTGGAGGTAGCTCAAATTAGTAGAAAACATATCTGATGACTAAGCTTAATAGCTGTTTAATTGACTAAATTATGTGACTATAAATTTTCTTTCTTGCATCAAATTATCCCTACTAGTTCTAGCTTCATTATAGTACACTCCTCATAAAGTTGATGTATTTGTCATTTAGTTGCCTGGGACGTCAACTTGCAAAGTAATTACAGGTTAATTCAGATGATATAAAGCAATGTCATAGCAAGAGATTTCCAACTAATTACTGTTTTTACATCAGAAGCAATATCTCCTGTGACAATTCACTCTTGTAGCAAAAGAGGAGCTGAATTTTTTTTAAAAAGTTGAAGTACATTTGACAACAAGAATACTTACCTACACAATGACATGATGGGTGCAGCTAGTAATGTATAATTACTCAAAAGTGTTAAAGTATACTTGATGGGGTTCACATTTAGGTGTGACAAATCCTTTTAAACATACTTCACTGGATATAAAAATACTTACAAAGTATTTTTTATCCACTGAAGTACCACTCACTACAGCAGTTCTGGAGCTGAACGTAATTCTGACAGGCATTTTCATCAGCAAAGCACTCAATGAAAAAGATGGCTAAACAAAAAAAGCATGTTTAAGGTCCTCTGGCCTTTGGAGTGCAGAACTCTATGTATACATCACTTTCTTGCTCAGTGATAATCCCACTAACTTAGTTAAAATCCGTGTCTTCTATTGTTAAAATTTCATTTGCCTGTCCACAACCTGAGAAGTACTTATAGCTATGTATAAGAGCACTTTCTGAATAACAGGGCTGAAGGACCCTTTTATCCTTTAGCTTAACTCTGAAAAAGATGCCATTCCATATTTAATTTTTCACCAACTGTCAAATTAATGGATGAGTGTGTGAGGCGTACGTATACAAAAAAGGGATCATTTTTGTTGTCTCATCTTAGTTACACAAATCAATATACGAAGTGAATGTAGCTTTTTCCTATTATTCCACATCATAAGGACAAAAAATAAATTTCCAAACGTATCAATTCTGAGAGTTGCTTGGAAAGTAACTGGTTGAAAACAGATAGTTTCAGCCTTACTTCTGGCATGTATCTTGACGGTGGATGCCAATCAGAAACCAGTATCTACCATCACAACTATTTTTTTTTCTTTCCTTATGTTTTTTTCCCAAAACATTGTAAAAGCTGTAAGTATGACATGCCCTTCACAACCTATCAACAGTAAAGGATAAAAAAGGACCACAAACAAGTTCAGAATAACATCAAATAAGAAAATGATGTAATGGCTTGTAAAAAAAAAAGAAAACCACTTAATTTGCACCAATTTTAAAAGCACAACTGCTTTCATTTTTGCTTCATCTGAATCTCTGTATATAATTTCTGGCTGTCATTATTACTTTTTGATAGCTTTCTAAAGTACTCTGAGATTTTGTAAAATTTTATGTGGAAAATAAACCGGTAAATTTACATGAAAAACTAAGAGAAAAAAGTGTACTTTGGAGAAATAATGTAAAAGTACAAATGCTTACCTTTGTGTTTGGGTGGCATAACTGTTATCATATGCCTCATAGCTTGGATCATCATATTCACCCCCATATCCATCATCATATCCCTAAGGGGAAAACAGAACACCACAGCTTAGAAGACTGATAAATCAAAGCATATTATCAACCTGTAGAAATAAATTGTATCAACATATGCATGGCATGTTTGCCCCTGACAATGTGAAACACGTAGCCAGCTGAAGAAAATTGTGAATCGTGAAGAACAACCTGTACATTGCAAGAGTAAAGAAATCAGTCACTCATTTAAGAACTCAGCTTATTCACTGATAAACTGTGGTGCATTGTCCAAACCACAGTCCTTCAGTGGGATCTGTGTAGAATACTGATGAATGATAATAAAACCAACAATTTCCTAGCAGTTTATTACATAAATGGTTCCATAAATACCCACAGGTGAAATGAACAAATGGCAGGTCAAATATATTGACTGTTCTACACTATTAAGAAGGGTGTTGTGATAAAATCTAAATATTCAGTCTATTAAAAAATGCAAAACAACAAACAAAACAGAACAAAAAACCCCATAGCAACCTATAAGAAACAGTATTTGTCAAGCAAGTGGTTTTTATAAATATCAAGCATATGATTTTTATAAATAACACAGAGTAAGCCCCTTTACTTTCCCTGAGCATCCTATTCTTTTTAAAGGCATGCTTTTCTGTGACAAATAACCGACACTTTAGTACAGGTCCCTCCCATCTAACTTAAGCTCCTCACTGAAGGGCTCAGACAGATGCTCAGTTTGCCTAAGCTAGAGAGACACAAGTGACTTCAGAAGGTGGTTCAGCTCATCTAATGCCTGAACTTTCCACTGAGGGAGCCATGGGCAATTGTGATCCATTGCAGCTCTCTCTGAACCAAAGAATGCTCAGGAACCGCACAATAAATAAAGATATAATCCAAGGGATGACTTTTGATATGCTCTTTTCATATGACAGGACACCAGAGTAGGTAAGAAATGCTATATGGAAACTCTTTTTCTTTCTCTACGATTTTTGGTAGCCAGTATTTTTACTTAAATTGGAACAAAACATTTTGTTGTCACAAGAAAACCTTACTGTTAAGGGAAATGCTAGAGGAAAAAGGGGACTTAAAAATCTTTGACTCAATTATAGCAAAAGGCAATTTTTTCGCCCCACAAGCTATGCAAAATTTAGTCAGGTTGAGGGGAGAAGGGACAGCATGAAGTAGCTCTGAAGTAACAGCAGTCCAATAAACAATCATTCTAGTACACTAGCATAACCACTCAAGTACAGTGTTAGTTTGGTACTTCATTATTTCTGCTAATTAAACTCCCTAGCGGTATTGAACCAGATTTCACTGGCACTCCTAAATTCCAAGAAAACATTCTATGGAGGAAGCATTCAGTTCTGTCTCCTTAGGTTAAGCATATTAAATTTGCCTGTTCCTCTGGGCTACCCAGCAGCGAAGGTAGGGGTGGATTCCGGGTGGGAGATTGAATCCCTGTGGTGCTGTAAGTCCTGAAGGAAGGACAGGACTCTGGATGGTGACTTCACTTCTCAGACTGTGTCAGCTGTGGCAAGGGAAAGCCCTTCTGGGCAGAAGGGAGTGTCCATTTTGGAATTGGGAATGGCCTCTCCCAGAATCTGAAGTCCACACAAACCCCATCATCTTCCATTTTGGGTGGTAGTGCACCGTTTTCACTTGTCTTCGTTAGTACAAACTCATAGCAAAAAGTATAGCTGAAAACATATCCCTGCAGATGACAGCGATATATTTAACATTATATAGCTAAATACACAGTCTTGCTTCTGGGGACAGGATAAGAGAAACAATGCACCCCAGGAGACATATGTTAGTCACACTGATTAGTATGCTACTGGGTGGGATCCTGCTACTGCGAAGATGAGGGTGATGGGAGTTCCTATATAAAGTCGAAGAGCTAGAGGACAGACATTTCAGCCTGCTTACCCACCATCTGAGAAAACAGGAAAGGCAACAATTACAAATTAGCTCTCTCAGTTTCTTGATGCCTGAGGTGGATCAACGTTCAGTATCAGCAGGGCAGAGAACACTTGTTAATATTTGACACTTCTGTGGGTTCATGTTACAGATTTTAACAGCCTCCCTAAAGGCTCAGAGCAGGTCAATATAGTGCAAATGATTCAAGTTGAATGGTTGGAAAACAAAGTAAAAAAGCACAACGTACCTTTAATACAGAAAAATTATTTTCTGGATAATGTTGTTTTGTTTGTGTCAACCTGTATGAAAATTATCTTCTAATTCTACAGGTGAAGTCTTTGCGTAAGACATATACCAGCATTTATTGAAAGTTTAGTATGATGTATTGTACCCAGATACTCACCATGCCTTTAGGCATCTAGAACTGAGACCCAAAATAGCTCCTTTCACATCCTCCAAGTGTCTTAAGCTCACTGAGCAGTTTTCTCCTCTTTAACCTTCAGCTCCCCAGAACCCACAACTTTAATGTTTGAAAATATTTCTTGGATAGGCACTTTGAGAGATGAAACACCCAGCTCCCACTTAGACCCCGCTGAGCTCAAGGGTGTCCAAATTCACATACTCTGCTCTGTGTGTGATAAGGATGGTGCTCCAAAAGCAGTTCTATATAAATCCAGAGACCAGAACCCAAGATCCCCTCCCTAAATGCAGACTAATTTTTTACTCAGCACCAGACTCAGCACTTCATGCACTTTCTAGGTCTATTAGTGCTTCTATAAAAACCAACCAAACAAACTTTTCCTGTGTAGAAGTCTTTTTGTCCCATGGTAACTGCCACCACCATTCAGAAGAAAAAGCCTACTGCAATGAACTGGAAAATATGCAATGGGGAACTATTAGAAACATTCAAACTCAAACTGATAGCCATTTCCAGGCTAGATTTTTGAGCCAGGCTACGTTTATCTCAGGCATTTCTTAATAAAACAACTTTCCAAAGCATAAAAAAATAACCCCAACAAAACCTCTTTACTTTGTGTCAAGGGAAAGGACAGTGAGTCTTCCAAAAACTAGGATTTGCTTTGGCCCTACAATGATACATCTTGGATGTGAGATAAAAGAACAGAAACACATACTGGAAGCTGCAGTGGCACTAAGAATGTTTATTAACAAATATGGATGATTTTGAGGAGTTTTGGTATTGTTTAGAGTTGAAAAATAATAACAAAAAAAGCTGAAAAGTTAAGTAAAAATTTAAAATAGAACTCAATTAAAAAAAAGACCGATTTGAAAATGAGCTTATTTAAGTATTTACTAGTCTCTCCCCACAAAGGAAAGACTGGAAAAACTCTTAGGAGACTCACAGCAGCATCTGAAATCAGCATTTGGAAGACTCACTTCAGGAGGAAATAATCTCTTCTCTACTACTGAAAATGAAAATTATAGTCAGGGGAAAAAGGGATGTAGAAGCAAAAAGGGACATAATTGAAAAAAGGCTTATATTCTACTATCTGAGAAAAAGTTAAGTACCAATTTGATTCAACATTCAAGAGACTATTGAGAAGAATTTACTTTATTTATTTAGATTTACTCAAATCCTCTTCCATTTTCAGATGCCGAAAAAGATATTAGAAATACAAACAAAATTTTAAGTATCATTAGTTACGAGGGTATCATAACATAACACAATCAGATCTCTTTAATCATGAATTTCCTTCTTAGTGTTAAGAACCTGTTTAAAACAATAACAGCCCACACTCAAATGCACCAAGTTTAAATCACCTCTTCTCTGAATAGCCTCAGAAAATAGAATTTTCACAGCATGCTCTGAAAAATGGTAGGTTTCAACTCTGTGAAACCAAGAAGGAAAATAAATCTAATACTTCTAACGAAAACTGCCTTACTCACAATATTTTATATATGTCCTCATAATACATGATAAAATACATTATAAGAGAGTTGAAACTGATTTTTTACAGAAAATAGCCCAACTCTTTCTAAAGCAGCAAAACACCTAGACTTTAAAAAAGAAAAAACCAAAACACAAACAACAATAAGTCAAAATAAAGTGAGTTATGCAACTTAGTATTTTAGTTGGCAAACATGTGAACATGAAAAATACCTGCAGTCAGAGAACCAGAACAGCCCTTCTCATTAGCTGCATCCAGCAGTACACAAAACTTAGTCCTGTACCTCAGAGAAGGTGAAGGTATAAATATCCCCCTCTAGTTGTAACTCTTAAGTAAAAGCAGTTAAGGGGCCTTTGCAGAGTGTTCACTGTTTTCTTCGCCTTGCTTCTATGTTGCTGTCTCACTCTCTTTTCTGTTGTGACTTGGCCACATCCGTGCTTTCTTACACATCCACATCACCTTAGCTTAGAAAGCTAAAAGCCAGTTGTCTACCACTAAGCTAGCAGTAGATTCCCGTAAGATTCACAGGGTAGAGATAAAATATTTTTAGATGATAATTCATACTATTGACACATATTTGAAAACCAGTTGAATTGCTCTTTAAATGAGAACTTTCTTTACAATGACTATAAAGGGAACCCAGGACAGATGTGTTAGACTTAGATAACTGATCTTAAGGTAAGCAAGCTAGTTTGTAATTTGAAGGAATTTATCGCTCATATTGAGAACAGTCCTAAGGGAAAGAATTTGGAGGTGCTGGTTGATAAGGAGCTCAACATGAGCTGGCAATGTGTGCTTGGAGCCAGAAAGCCAAACATATCCTGGGCTGCATCAAAAGCAGTGCGGCCAGCAGGGTGAGGGAGAGGGTTCTGCCCCACCCTTTCATCCTTGTAATACCTCACCTGGAGTACTGCATCTAGTTCTGGGGTCTCCAACATAAGAAGGACAGGGACCTGTCAGAGCGAGTCCAGAGGGGGCCACCAAGATGATCAGAGGGCTGGAGCCCTTCTCCTATGAAGACAGGCTGGAAGAGCTGGGGTTGTTCATCCTGGAGAAGAGAAGGCTCTGGGAAGACCTTAGAGCACCTTCCAGTACCTTAAAGGGGTCCACAAAAAAGCTGGAGAGACTTTTTACAAGGACAAGTAAGTGACAGGTCAAGGGAGAATGGAATACTAAGCAATTGGTGAGGCTCTAGTTGCCCAGAGATGCTGTGGATGTCCAATTCCTGAAAATGTTCGAGGTCCAGTTGGATGGGGCTCTGAGAAACCTGGTCTAGTGGGAGGAATCCCTGCCCATGGCAGGGGGTTTGGAACTAGATGATGTTTAAGGGCCCTTCCAACCCAAACCATTCTGTGATTCTATGATTATAAGGTGGGTGGCAGCTCTAAGTAGATGTACAGGAAAGCATTTCAATGTATTACTTTTATATAGTTTAGAAAAACAGCAATTTTATTCTACCAATTACAAAGAGGGACAAAAATAGTAATTACTTTATATTTGGATTGTTCAGTGTTGAAAACCTGTAGTTAGAGCAGATGAATTTCACTGAAGCACCTGGGAAGTTAGTCTGTTGCTGAGCAAGGATTCCCAAAATTCTAACTTATATTTAGAAACTGAAATCTGACTAAATTATTCCATAAGTACATATGCCTGTTATTATAGCTGGCCATGGATTCTTCAGCTATACCTCCAGGGTCAGAAAAATGGAAAACTAGATATTATCAGTTTTTTGAAGATTATATATATATATATATCCCCTGCACTGGAAGATTTACCAAGCATTTTGAAGATGAACTAAAAAATAAGTAGAGTGGCATAATATCAGTCAAAATTACAATTAGTAGTAATAATAATAAAAAAATAATTCTGAAATTAAAATGGGAATACCAATCATTTGAAAAATTAAAGCTCTATGTTAGGGACTTCATAAATGCAATGTAGGAACTTGAGTCTACAGTGATGAGACAACCCAGAGTAGACAAGCTCGCTAGAACCAATGAAGTTGTCTCAACACACTCGACCTCTTAACAAGATCAGTCGTCTTCACACCAGCAATGGGAAACACGTTTATAAATGAATGGTAAAACATAAAGAGGGGAAAAATTTACATATGCTCACAGAAATATAATTAAAGTTTCAGTGTAATCACAGTCATGGTGATTTTACAAATTCAAAGCGGAGAACATTCATTTCCTCATATTTCAATGGTTTAAATAAATCTCATGCTGAACAATTAAGGCAGAAAGAATGAGTGAAACTGAACATATTTACTACCCAGATAAATATAGGGCAGAGGACATGAAAGCAAATAGCTGTGCAGTGACAAAGCAGGCACAGTAAAACAGAATCTCAAATACTTTCAAAAAGTTGCTGTGTGCTCTCCTAAATGTAAGCATAATTTCTTTCCTTTCCTATTTTTTTTGTATTTTTTCAACTAAATGCAAAATGAATGAATAACACTTAAAATACATTTTGTTGCACTGAAAATCAACAGAATGAAAATGTACAAGAAAATTTAACAGAAAAGAGACTTTTCTTACTCCTTCCATATTTGCAAGACTAGAGTACAGCACAATTTGCTGCTGCAATTATTTTACTCCAGCATTCATCCAACTAACATCTTTCTTCAAATCCTTCTGTTTGCTCTCTTATGCTCATGAAGCCACATTAAAACTTCTAATCCACGTGTTAAAACCTCTGTACAATCAGCTGCTGCTTACATCCATTTAACTTCTTGCACTTTCCCCTACCTTTGATATCACTGACTCTGAAACCCTTTCCTCTCCCATTAATTGTGATGCTTCTCATATTGCTTCTCCCTATGGAATGGCATCCTAACCACTGCAACAATCCTTTACTCAGTTCTCACTCCACAGGAATGTCTTGCAGAAACATCTTTCTTCCAGTATCAATAAAATGACCTACTTTAGTAATAAGCAGCAAGTGGAGATGAAAAATAATCCAGCGTTAACTTCTTTGTACTTCTATGCAGTAAGATGCATTTTTGCATTTGTCTATGACTCTGAGATTCCTGAAAGAAGGGTTTTTTAATTGGTATTTTTACTGATGATGTATACTGCTTTGCATAGTACTTGAGTGTTATATATTGCAGTAGCAAGTTGCGCTGGTGACATTCTATCACATAAATGTCATTTAAACGAAAGATTTTTTTTTTCCTGTTAACTGAAATGAATAGAGTAGAGCAGCCTTCAGCTGCCAAGGTCTGCAATACACCCACTATTGGTTTTAATATCTTTATCATATCTAATATTCCTCTTTACAAAACTTCCAGCAAAGCGGATGGTGAACCTCTTGTGCATCCTGATGCTTCCCCAGCTGTAGATAGAGAGAAATAGATGGAGCTGGCATAAGATCTGCCCATGGAGCAGTAAGATTTAGTGAATCAGAGATACAGAAATAATTACAAGTATCTACTAAACAGTGAAAACTCTTCTGCCCAAGTTTAGTAACTTATTGATGGTTTAAAGCATCTCACTGTGCTTTGACTTGCTAGACACAATGTCTTATATGTTAAATAAACTCTATAATAATCTAGGAAGTGATATTTCCAGGCCTTGAACGGCTGAAAATTCCAAGAAATTTTACTTTTTATTTTCAAGCCCTTGAAAACTGGATAGTCCATCTCAGAGCTTTTAAATGTTCAAGTAAATGCTGGGGTACTAGCAAAGAGCAGAAATGCTTTCACAGGTGCTTTGCAGGACCTTAAACTGCATTTAATTTTAAACCCAATTTCACTACGATGTATTATTAATGCTGGAAGTAGGCTAATACAACTTGGCCAAATGCAAGATACTGTGCTCTAGTAAATACATTCTCAAATTTTATAAGCTGCCCATGTCTCCGAATTTACAGAACTCCCTAAAGAAAAGACTTGTAGGCATCATGATGATTAACAGCTATACAATTTTACTGCAGCACTTAAGAAAAAAAGCTCCACAAAAATAGCCTTATATTTTTTATGTCAAGAAAAGAAAAGAAAATACATAGGTTAATTCTTTGTGCAATCCTATTGGTTTTGATCCACTTTTATCCTCTATTTAAATATATTTAACCATTAAGGATTCCATGAATTAGTAATACGTAACAGTTAACACATCTTCAAGTGCTCAAAACCATTAAAGGCAAATAAAGATTGATTTATTTATTAGTCCTGAAGCTGGTCTAGATAAGTGTTCAGGCATTCATAATGTTGGAATCTTTATATCCTGATATTTGGAAACATCCCATACCTTTTTCATAAATTACAGCTCTTGCTTAATCAAATTCCAAAAGTCTAGATTGTTACAATTTGCGTTCATCACATATTTTCTGGAATCTAATTTTACAGAAAAATATTTCTAAAAATAAATTTGGATAATTAATTTTAAATTGTCTTCTGTATGTGATTTATGAATTTTGCATAATTTTTGAGTCCATACATAAACATTGTAACTCTTCCATTCATTCTTCTTACCTTATGAAAGACCATACAGGAGTACTTAGAAGACATAACAATGCTACCTCTTATTTAGCATTGGTTCAAGCCATACAGCTAAACAGTATTTCACCAGTACCATGATAACCTTTGATTACATTTTTTAAGCTGTAACCTGAATAACGTGTTCCACATTTATATATATATATATATATACGTATGTTTGAATTGATTAAACTTTTCTTTGTATTCAGTTTTTAAGTGCTGATGCAATAAAATTTACTATGAAAAAAATAATTAGCATTTAAAAGTTATGAAAAACAGTCACTACAGAAACTAAATTTTAGGTAGATATCAGTTGCAGAAGAGATGAACTCATTGTTTTTTCTGCTTATGACAATGATTAAGGTTATTATACAAGTGTTGCTTGCAGTGAATGCAGCAATGTCTGCTCTGCTGCTAATCACATTTGAACAAAAATGTTCCTGAAAATTCTTCTTGATCCTGTGTACTGTAAAGGAGTAAAATCCAAAGTACCTACTCACGGCATCTTCCTAACAGTACTATTTTATTTTCTAACAGATACTGTCCGATTGGGAAGTACAATTTAGCAAGGATTAAAGGTATTCCAGGCTTTTATTTTTGTATTTTAAAAATATGTAAGAAGAGTGAAGTCAATTAGCACAATCTTGTACAGGAATTATTCATAAAGGCCAGGTATAAGTAAAGGAAAACATGCAGAATGTAATGGGACTTCTCATTTGTGAATATAATAATGAGCAAAACAGTAAAGAGTAGCTAATACTTATTGAGATATTTAAAGGTAGTCTTTAAATGGTAATTCCCTCAAGTTTGAGCATGCAATTAGAGAAACCGGGGATGGAAAAGAACAGATCATCCATTAGAAACTCCTGTCAAACGTGATTGCTCCTTTCAGCACATTTTTTAGTGCTTTCGCTAATCAAATGCTAAATATTGCCAGGAGTAGGGATTCCACCATTTCTCTTGGGAGACTGTCTGACAGCCTAATAGATCTTTGTGTCAGACACCTCTGCTAACTTTATCCCATATGACTAAATATATCCCACTGTACCAGCGAGATGCATTCTCACAACTCAGTCTTCTCAATGTTCTCCAATGACTGTGTTATATTCTTTCATTTCCTTTTACAAATTACTCAAATATAAAGATTCAAAGTCAATGCAACCCTGACACAGACAGAGATATACTGATCAGCATACAGAACAGCAAACAGTGAGGACTCCAAATCTTCACAAAAACCTCATACAGATCCTTGCCTTCACAAATATGGTCCAGGAAACAGCTGTACTGCAAAAGATGTCTGGTTGTCTTCAACTGTAGTGGATCAAGACTGTTAAATACTACTACTAGTGTCCTAAAGTGAAAGCCTTCTAAAGGAAGTGGTGATAGATGAGCTGCCTGAATGAAATCCTTAAAGCCTGATGGAATTTTATTGCATTAAAATCCACCCAGAAAGTCATAGCAAGTCTGTATAGATCTCAGAATACGGTTTCCACAGCAACTCATTTGACTTACTCTGCAAGCCTTTGTGCTGTGCACCAGATCAAATTAGCGCGTTTCTTTTTTTTTTTTTTTTTAGGTGATGGAAGTGATACAGATATGGATCAAACAAACTCCCTATTAAATAGAGAATAAAAATCCTGTTACTGTGTATGGCAGATTCCAAGACTCTGGTGCAGCCTGGCTCTCATGCAAACAAGGATATGTTGAGATCCCAGACTGCAGCACGAACAAAGAAGGAATTGTAATAGTTTCCCCTGTTAAATGCTACACTCTTTCTACCGTGCACTTGTAATGGCTTTGGTCGAGCTTAGTCTTTACCTGCCTCCTATTATTCATGGTTGAAAACTCAGAAAACTGACCGGGTATTTGATTCATGTACTGAGTTAAGTGTGTTAAGGTACAGAAACAGGTAAAACTGGCATACGGAAAACACTCAGTGGTATCTCTATGCTAATTCTTTTAATGCTTGCCAAGGAATAAAAAGACAAGAAGCAAAAGAAAAGATAAAAAAGGCCAACAGCTCTGTTCATTGCAAAACTTTTCTTCTCCGAAGAGTGATTCTGACCTTTCCTGGTGCAGACTGTGAACAAGTTAAGGACAAAAAAGGATTAAAAATATTGATGGACTGCCAATCAGAACAGTACTGATTTTCATTTATCATATACAAGTAGAAGTTCACATCTAATAATGCCTCTTCTACTCTAAGCACTGTGGTCTCTAAGCACTGTGGTGGAGACACCAGAAGCAGAGTTCAACAGCCTTCTCAAGCATGTCTAGGGCTGGGTTCCCAAAGTGGACAGATCATCCTGGGCCATGACGGCTCCAGCTGCTGGGCATTCTGCTCATGGTGTCCAACAATGTAACTGAAAATGTAATTTCTGGTTCCTCTGTTTTAACAACTACATTAGATAAAGAGTGACAGGCAGACTACCTGCTAAAAGAAAAAAATTCTTGGAAGAGATTTTTCGCTGGCCGTAGATGTGGAGGCACAATATAAACTGCAGTGAACGTTTGTCTGATGTACCTGAAATCTTCTATTGTTGCTGCTTTTTTGAATGAATAAATTTTACTATTATTCCTTAGAGGTTCTCAATAAGATCAGAACCCTTTTAGCTCCATATTCAGAATTGAAAATAATTTCGTGCAATTTTAGCTCTTTGACTATTTGAATTTTAAAGCCTGCATATCAAGTCCATTTATATTATTCTTCCAGTAGTAATTGACATAATCCTATTTTTATTGTTTATTGTTATAATTTGCAGCTTTCTTTATATTTAATTTTATTTTTATATGGGGATATTTTTATTGTACGAACTATAGATTGCGATATATCATAATCAATTCCATTTCAGAAAGAGAAACTAGGGAAGTGGGATGAAAAGAATTTGTTAATTGCTATTTCCTTTTAAACATTTTTTCAGCACTTACACACTCGTCTTTATCTTGTTTATGCTATGATAATACTTTGCCCTGGATAAGATAAAAATCTACTCGTGTCTCAGATCTTCTTTCTTTTAAAGAGCAACAATATTAAAAAGAATTTTTGAATTGAAGTCTTTGAAATTTTTATCAGGTTTTAGACAGCAAGCTGAAAAGGACACTATGTCAGTTTTGGAAATACTGAAGGAAAGACTGTTCGCAGCTAAATAACAAAGAGGCTATGTCAGCACTCACTATATTAGAAAAGGAGAAGCATATGGATACTTTTTTTTACTATCATTTCAGAGAAGATGCCAGCTAACTCTTAGACTCTGCTTGAATATTAAAAAAAATCAGTAGAAGGTTATTCTCACCTTCATAGAATCACTGAGGTTGGAAAAGACCTCCAAGACCACTGACTCCAACCTTTGATTAAACATCACTATGTCAATTAAACCATAGCACTGAATGCCGTGTCCGGTCATTCCTTGAACACCACCAGAGATAGTGACTCCACTGCTTCCCTGGGCAGTCCATTCCAATGCTTGACAACCCTTTCAGTGAATAATTTCTTCCTAATGTCCAATCTGAGTCCAACTCTGGCACAGCTTGAGGCCATTTCCTCTTGTCCTGTCGCTGGTTGCCTTGGAGAAGAAACTGGCCCCCACCTGGCTACAGCCTTGTTTCAGGCAGTTGTAGAGAGGGATAAGGTCTCTCCTGAGCTGCCTTTTCTCCAGGCTAAACCTCCCCAGCTCCCTCAGCTGCTCCTCAAAGGACTTGTGCTCCAGACCAGCTCTGTTGCCCTTCTCTGGACATGCTCCAGCCCCTCCGTGTGTTTCTTGCAGTGAGAGGCTCAGAGCTGCACACAGCACTCGAGGTGTGGCCTCACCAGTGCCAAGCACAGAGGGACAATCCCTGCCCTGGTCCTGCTGGCCACACCATTGCTGATACAGGCCAGGATGCCACTGGCCTTCCTGGCCACCTGGGCACACACTGGCTCATGTTCAGCTGTTGTTGCCCAGCACGCCTAGGTCCTTTTCCACCAGACAGCTTTCCAGCCACTCTGCCCCTCAGCCTGTAGTTCTGCACAGGGTTGTTGTGACTGAAGAGCAGGACCACAATTCCACAATGTCAGTATTATATCCTCATTGGCATTGTCCTTGTTCTGTTAATGCACTGGAGAAAATAAAGACATTGATTTAGCTGTGATTGCAATGGTCAGTGTCTCAGGAATCCACATTAAAAGAAAACCTTCATGATTCACAGAGGCAGTGCCAGTGCTTTATACAGTGCTTCATAACAATATTTAGTTGGGTTTTGAAACAGAAAATCCATGGGACAGAGGGTTGTGTTGGTTTTTCCCCCTAGCCAAGACTAGGGTCTAATCCAGTGTTAAAAAGTATACATGATTACAAAAAAATCTAAACATTATTTGAGATTTCAAAATTAATTTTCTTTAATTAACTCCCTCAATTTTTTCAGTTCAATGATGTCTTTTGCATAAGTTCTTAAAATTCAATTCTAAAAGCTAAAGATACTAAAACATAAAAGGAAATAAATCCATAAAAATATACTTCCTGACTGTAGCAAATTGCACACTGAAGGGAATATGGTTTGAAAGGAAACCGACTGTTTTTGTCACCAGTGATTTTCTGTATTCAAATGTTATCATAAGAAACATCCAAATCAGGCTCATGAAAATATTTGACACCTCTGAGTCCCACCATTGTGAATCTGAAGAACTCTACTTGAGACTGAAGTAGATTAGCAAAATCACAGCTGAAACTTCATTGACTTAAAATCTCTACCAGACTCTCACTCTGTTCATCTATCTAAGAAGCAAAAGGTGCTGATTTATCGATGATATTGATTTCTCAAATGTATCCCTCTAATAATATAAAAAAATGAAACTCTCCTCCTAATTTCAGTATTTCTTTACATACCAGTAGCCAGTCAAGAACACAGGTCTCAATGAGGTCTACTGAATACTGATTTGCCTATTTAGCATTAATATTAAAAGAAAACTAAGTCATTTGAACTAGCAGTATTTATTCCCTTGGTAAAATGTTTGGAGGTGTGTCAGTAAAGTGACTGGTAAACTCCTGAGCATCACCTTGAACATCTGGGAAGCCCAGAAACTGGGCTCAGAATTATAAAATGGAGGAAGCACACTTAGAGTACTTAAAGCACCACTGAAATAATACTGAATTATTAGTATGCAAATAAACATTAAGCATTGCATCACTGGTGATTAAAAGGCGGACTTCAGCTTTTAAATTGTAGTCATCTTGCCAAATGAAGAAGGCTGTATTTTAGTTCTGACCTTGAGACAGACTGATGAATATATTTGCAGTCAATACTGGAGTAAAAATCAGAGAAGCTAGAAAAACTGAAAACATGCCTTTTTGAAATTAGAAGCAACATTCTTCTTGTTGATTTTATCATCTATAGTGTCTAAGGATCAATGGGGTTCCTGTATTTCAAGATGCGGCTTGGAGAAGCTGAATGTAATTTAAATTTAAGTCCATTTGGATAAGCAACAAAATTTTGTTCTTTGAAAGAGGTCTTTCTCATCATTGCCTGCTGGAGGTCAAAAGCACAGTTCAGTGGAGTTTTCTAGTTTAAGACTAACTGATTTTGCTGTCAGTGTGAAAGCTAGGTACCTCACATCTGACCATAAGGCAGACACTGAGAGCTCAATTCAGCCGCTACACACAGTTATCTACTGTCATTTTAGACATATGAACATATCTCGGCTTTTGCCTCCTAGTCCAGCAAGGCAGAGGTTTTTCCTGGGTCTTATATGACATCAAGGATTCTCTGTGGACGTCTTGAAGGGATCAAGACCCCTACAGTTTCTTCAAATGACATTAGAACCTGTGTCCAGGCAGCCCAACTGAACTTGAATTGAGAGACTTACATTAGTGTTTTGAGTTGGGAGCTGCCTTAAGCACTGATCCCCCAAGACTGAGGCTAACTACCAATATGTCTGAAGTCCTGAAGCATCTGAGACTTTGAGATTGATATTCCTATAACTTTTCTTCTGGGTAGCCTTGTGGCTTCAATCTTGGCAAAACTGAACGGCTCAACAACTATATACCACTACCACCTATTTACTGTTCAATAAGTTCTCCATTTATCATCCAGAAAGGTTTTGATCTAGTTGGCATGCCCCAAGAATACCTAATACATATATCCATGAGTCTGCCCAAAAACACAGCTTGTTTCTTTCCAATAGAGCACAATACCACAATACTTGCATGGAGTACCAAAATTATCTGCTCTCTTCCATTGGCATTCGAAAGATATAGCTCCTCTTTATTCCTTAGTTTTCTAGCTGCAGAAGACTCAGGGCTGTAAATCATAATCATCTCCAATGGACTTCATAAATATAAACAGATAGTTATACCTATTTCCTCATAACTGAGCAAAATTCAATCATGTTATATGAAGTTTCTATAATACAACTGGGATTTTAAACACAGTATTTTAATATGGAAAAAATTTGAAATAACAATCTTTTAAGGTTCTTAATTTCCATTCCCAAAAAATCTTTCAATCTGAGATGTAAATCTTGGTGTTTAAGCACATAATATATCTGTAAAAGTTTTGTGCATTTACAGATCGTCTTCTAATTATCTTTTGTATTGGTAATTTCATAAAGAGAAAGAATATGTCATATTTTCCTTCTGCTTTAACTTTCAGTGAGAAAGCAAATGCAAAAACCACTGTATATTTCTGTTTCCCAAATCATTCTCTGCTTTTCATAGAAGCTAGCATTGATCACAGAAATGACGAGTAGAAAAGAAAAATATTTTTCTGCATGACTAATCTGTCTTCCAGATTGTTCAATCCCTGTGGCAAAAACACCACTGGTGTTTTGGTCTGTACACTTTTATAAGTTACAGTACATGAACAACAAGCTATCCACAGAGCTAAGAGCACATCCTCCTTGAAACAGTGGGAAAACTCTCATGGACTTCAGTGGCATCAAAATTAAAAGAACAAATCTGGAATTTTTTTTCATTTTTAGATCTTTTGGATCATTTTGGAAATGTAACTAGGTATAAATATGGAAAGTAAAAATATGTTATACTCTAGTTGTCATTAATTATAAGAAAAACTTTCATATTAATAATGTAAATAATTATACTGATTCTGTTTACTGTATTAAAGAATCCAGCTTTCAAGCAAAGCTATGATATAACACATTATCACTATTCCTGTTATACAGATGCAGAAAACAGAATTTAGAAGTGTTAATGTAATTAACATGCTCAAAACCAAAGTGAAAATCCATGCCAGAGCAATGAAAAAAACTCAGAGTTATTTGGATCACACCACCAACTTCCTAGGTGATATGAGTCATTCCTTGCTCATATCACCTTTAAAAGCAGATTAGATATTGATGCTATGAGAAAGGCTGTTTTATAAACCTTTTACAAATATCTTATCAAACAGCTTCATCAACTCAAACACTTTAAGATTCATGATTAGAAGCCCACAATAAGAGGCTTATGTCACCTTAGAATGTGCAACATATTGTTGCAAAAAGATGTGTTAAAATTGCACTGAAATTGCACATCTCTATGTTGGTGAGCTTAAGGCTTTGTTCATTACAGCCTGCCCTCATACAACTTTCCCATTATCTCCTAACACTTGATGAATGCTCAGACTTATTCTTCAAGTTTTGAAGCGTTTTAAGCTAATCTGACTGACATAGTACTCCTTTTCTTTGTCAAAATATTTCGTTATCTGATTTCACTAACACACAAAAGGCAGAGACTGCCCTTCATTTTGTTGTTCACATATTTGCAATAATGGCACAACAAAAAATGAGTAAGATTGCAAGATGATAAAAAAAAGTTTGTATACTTAGTGATGCCCATCAGTGTGTCTGAGAGCTGACAGACCATCTCACAATAATTAATTGAGAGAAAAGTTTAACCTCTCTGTTTGTGAGAAAATGATGGTTTAACAAAGTATGTCTGGTATTTAAAAACAGGCGTCTTTTTTCATTCTTATCTTTTATTTTTTTAAAATTGTTTCATCCAAAGGGAAGGATAGTGAAGAGATCTCTACCAATACAGTGATTACTGTCACTCATTATTTTATCTTTTAAATTAATCCCTCATCATATCATATTCTCTTCCATTACTGGATGACTACAATTAGGATTGAGACAGAAGCACTGACGTATAGATATCAGAAAATTTCTTGCCCTAAATACTTATGTATACAGACACCTTAACACTACAGTTCAGAGGGAAGTCACTAAATTTGATCAGGAGATTCAAACATCCCCTCCTCAGAAACAGCCTATGTATACCTTTCTGCTTGTTCTAATGCTAACACTTGGTTTTGGTTAGTATTTTTAAAGTCAAGATTATTTCCTAATACTTTGTTTTAATTTAATTAAAATATTATTTCTTTTTTTGTCTTGTTTCTTTCTTTATATTTTTCTGTATGCATATTTTAGACTAATCTCTTTTGTACTCCTATGTTTTTCTACCTGTAAAACACTATCAAGAGAGTCTGTAGGCCTTAGAATATCTGTCCAACCATTCCTCGTGGATGCTGATGTAAAAGCAAAGAAGCAATGGAAAGAAAATAAAGGGAGCATATGATGAAAAAGCACAACATCTTCAACATTTATGACAAGATGAAATAAAGTGATACTTCTATTTTGATTTAATCCCAATACATTTCACAACTTAAAAAAAGGTTTTCTGTCCAGTTTTTCTTTCAAATTTTCCTTTCAAAAAAGTGAAACCTTTCCCTTGAAATTGAGATCCTTCTGTGAAGACTTATGACTGAAAGCTGGTCCTTCTGAAGAACTGCTACTAGACAGGTATGCATAAAAGTTAGAAAAAGCTTCAAAGTAATTTCTTTATTTACAAAATTAATTTATTACCTGCACTGACTAACATCTGTTAATCAAATTTCTTTCTGGCAAACTCAAAGGAACCATGACCATTTCATTTTTCTTGTCCTAACAACAAGCAAATAATTTTAAAACAACGGGGACTCCTAAGGTAGTACAGGCTCCACAGTGAAAAAATATATTAAAAAAAAAATTTCCCTTGGAAGTGTGATAGTAAAGCAAAGGCAGTAAAGATCATATTAATTGTTCCTTTACTAGGTATATCAAAATTAAAGAAACTCTTCAAACTCTCTAAGTCTTGGAGAAGACGTGGCTAGAGACTCCCTCTTGGAAGGAGATGCTCTGTGCTGGAGGAGGAACACCTCTGATGGGACTGTGGGTGCAGGCAACCCACCCTGGGGCTGGGACCCCCTGAGGGACTCTGGGCAACCCACATCAGGGCAGAAGAAAAAAAACCAAGGAGCACCAAAGAAAAACAAGTGAAAAGGATTGAAGAGCAGAAAGAAACTACCATTTCATATGGGTTACACTGAAATCAACAAAGACTCTGCAACAAAGTCAGTCATCCTCATGAGACAGGATCATCTTCAAGCTGTCACATGTCCTAAACTTACTTCTTCTTTATACTTTGCTGTTATGACTTCCTTTCTTCATCAAAGAGCACTTTGAACTTTTCTCTTTAGTCCTAAGCATCCTAGGGAGCCATTTAAAAATAAAACCTCCAAATAATAATTTTGCTAATAGATATTGGTAAGCTGGAAAGATATTTCTTGTGTAAATTACCTAAAGTAGATCAAGGTGAGAAAAAAACCAGTGCTAGATTCTAAATACAAGTTAGAATAAACACAAAAATACATTCAAACTAAAGAGCCATGGCTTGCAGGCATATTCCAATAGAAACACAATCCAGCAGTTACCTATGCTACAGATGATCGGTGATCCTGTTAAAAGAATAAAGCATGTTGTTATCTCCCCTGCATTGTTTCAGCCATTGGATCCATATCAGCCTTAAAGTACCACTTTTCCAGGTTAATAGGACATCAAAACCAAATTCTTCTGTTACACAGTTGGCTTCTAAAAACTTAAATTATAACCTCTTGTTCTAGGTGCTAATTATTAGGAATTTTTAATTTCATTAATATTCTACTATAGTAAGCCATATGAACAACCAAGAAGGAGATGCTTATCTTTATCACTGCAAATTTAATTTACGAGTTTCTGTGGTGAACATGGTTGCTGAAAGCTTAAAATACTGATTCAGAGTTCAAGACAGTTTAGTTGAAGAGATGAAGGGAACAGCAGAAGTCTGAAAGATTCAATTTGTTAAGTAGAATCATAGAATCGTTTAGATTGTAGAAGAACTTTAGGGTCATCGTAAAACAAAAAATAAAAATATCTGAAAACAAGATGAAAAGTACAAAGTAATTTCTAGCTTTTTATTCACATAAATAGTGAAGGTGATCTTAAGAAAATCAGGGGGAAAGCAAAATCTCACAAACAAACTAAAACCAAGGACTACATCTCTCCCCAAAGGCCTTAAATCTAGATTAAAAAAGATATTTAGATACTAACACTACTGATCCACACTAAGCACTATGAAAACAAGAGGTGTTAGACATTCTAGTGTTTCTGTGTAAGTCAGGCTTAACATTATCATAAAATGCTACAAATCAACACAGGAACTATTCTGAGAAAGCAGTCTGCTTGAGAAAAAAATACCCACAAAAGCCATCGTATTTTGTGGTATGGAAACCACATATTTGTGTTTCAGCAGAGGTAACAGCCACCTACAACAGGAAGTACTCTTTCAATATTCATGTGTGCAAGCCAAGGTGCTGCAAAGGTGCACAGAGGTGGCACGTGCAATTCACGTTGCCATTTTGATAGCAGCTGCCACCTTCCATCATGCTCTCAGGCAAAGCACAGAGCGGAAGCCCTTATCTGAACATATCTTTGTGACTGCAATTTATTGTCATGGACTAAAATCACTGAGGCATAGCAGGTTTGGTTATACTGATTAGTGATTGTGTGACATTAAACTGTCTGTCCACCAGACATCATGGGCCACAACAAAGCTCCAACTAGTCTAGTATATTGCAAACAGTAACAAATATTTTGATAAAAATTACAAATAGTATAGACAGAAGTACCATGTAGAATAAATAAGGGATGACGATCTTAGAGATAGTTTGAGGATTAGTCTGTTGGCTTTTAAGCAACAGCAACTGAAGGACTTCCGATGTCAGTGGTTGGAACTGTGCATTATGGTGGATCTACTTTCCACAAATGTTTGCAATGATTTTTAAACTGATTTTAAACTCATTTTTGCATCTGTAACATCCTGTGACACAGATTCCAGGAGTTATTTCCTGTGTGAAAATACGCATCCTTTTCAGTCTTTTAATTGGATTTATACTGCTTCAGATATGGGTAAACTAAGAGATTAGTGCACACTTTGTTATCTTTTATTCAATAATCAAGCCCATAAGAAAACTATTCCTCATATAACATGATGGCTTAATATCTTCAATAGTTTTCTTTTTTTTTAAAGAACACAATCACAGTCTTCTCAGAAATGTCTGGACTAACCTTCATCCCATTTGTTTTCACTGCCTCCAGATAGGCTGCTCTGATTCTTTCTGAGCACCCCATGAATACGTTTGTGTCAAAGCTTTTTCTTTGTGTGTTAGCTTCATCTGTCCATTTTGTTCTTCAGACCTTCTACCAATTTTCCAGTGGAAAAGTCCAGCTTGCTGACCTCTAGTTCTCCAGATTACTCCAAATTTTTTTTTTTTTGATAAATTTTGCTTATTGCATTTCTATAAACCGTGTGTGTGTGTGGGGGGGTGTGTGTGCCCACATGCCTGTCTGTCTTTCATGCAAACAGGTGGATGCCCCTTTCCACTTCTGTATCTGATTATCTTTCTGAGATTCAGCTGCTTCCTGGGATTCAGCTGCTTTGTAGAAATGCCTGGTAACTGCCATTAGGAAGGTGTGCTGCAGAACAAGACTTGCCTTTAATTTACCTTTCGGTCATAGAGAAAGTTGACAGGTAACAACATGTCAGTGTCAATTTTTGAACTTTTAGACTTATTGTTAGTTACACTTAGAAGCTCTTCAGGCTTTTTTTATGCTCTGCATCTTCACGTGATATCCATCCTTCCTGGTCAGCATGGATCACAGCAATGTCTTAAAGCACAAAAAAAGGAATCAATGAATGTGCATGTTTGAATTACCAAGGATGTCCAATTGTGAGATATTTCTGTAGTGCCTTAAAAACATCCTTGTCTTCTTTCTTTAACTGCATCTTATGTATTTTATGCAAATCTGATGTCCTCTTGTTTTCATGGATAGGAAGTCTGAGGTCTAGTTAAGTCAAATCATCTTGCATAACAAAATGAGATCATTTTATATTAAGCTTCAGTGTATGTTTCTTCCTTGTTCTAAAATGGTGCTTCTGTGAGCTGCAAGAAATTTCTAACCACAGAAATCTTTTCTCTAGCCAGGGTAGCTTGATTAGTTCCTTACTTGTACTGACAGTATATTTGCGCCTAACCTATGTGCAGGGGTTGAGGAAATTACCTGTGAAGCAGTTGTAAAAAACTCAGATGCAATAGCAAAACTTATTCCTGGGGGATAGTAGCCTCGCTATCTCCTCCTGACAGGCATGCTCATTACCCTGGCATGGAAGGAAGCAGGCTGGTTACTGATTCAGTTCCAGTTCTGCATTTTCCCCTAGAGTTGGCTCAATGGAAGTCAGACAGCTGACAATCTCAGCCAAGGAAAACTGCAGCACAGAAAACTGTAGCATTGCCTCAAGTCATTTGACTGTGCTTGCTGCCTCACAGTATTTCTTTCTCCAAGGTACACCTCACAAACTTCAGCTTCAGATAGGAGTAAAAAACACATTGAATTTAAATGCACAAATGTAACTTATGATAATAATTCATGAAACACACAGATACTGGAGTTTGTAAAGATAGCAAGTGAAGAAACTATAAATAAACTTCTGTCAGGAGTGAGAAACACATTCTCTAATACAAAATGCAAAGAATTTGGGGATATTTCTGTGTGCATCATATAGCCTCATTCCATTTCAATGATGCTTCCTTGTCTATCAAGACCCAGAAGTGACTGCCATTGCTACCAGATGATAAGCAGAAAAGAAAGCATTTAAGATGAAAAAGATTAATCTAGCAGAAAAGTTCTAACCATAAGAACTTTCAAGCTGAGTATTGTCTGCACCTTGAATCTTGTCTTCAGTTCTCAGGCCCTCACTTCAAGAAAAACATTGAGGGGCTTGAGCCTGTCCAGAGAAGAGCAATGAAGCTGGTGAAAATTTTGGAGCACCAGTCTTACAAGGAGTGGCTGAGAGAGCTGGGGGTGTTTAGTCTGGAAAAAAGGAGGCTCAGCAGGGACTTTATTGCTCTGCCTGAAAGGCAGCTGTGTCAAGGTGGGGGTTGGTATCTTCTCCAAGGTAACACATAACTGGTCAAGAGGAAATAGCCTCAATTTGTGCCAGAGGAAGTTGAGATTGGATATTAAGAGAAGTTTCTCCACAGAAAGGATTGTCACTGGAACAGGCTGCTGACAGAAGTGGTTGAGTCCCCACGCAGATGTGGCACTCAGGGACATGGCTTAGTTCTGGACTTGGCAGTGCTGGGTTAATGGTTGGACTTGAAGGTCTTACAGGTATTTTCCAACCTAAATGATTCTGATGTAATCTTTGATCAACTAGAAGAGAGTCCAAATAATTTCAATATGTGAGGAAGAGTGCATTTTTTGCATAGGAAAATTCAAGAGAATTACAGGCAGAGCTCTGAGTAGAGAGATGAAATTGCAGACTATCTGGAAAGAAGTCAGGATGGTATCTGCTAGTCTGTCACACAAAAAAGTTTGTCTTGCATTCAAGAAAAAAACCATTGTTTTAGAAAAGGTTTCAATTCTGCTTTTTATAAATAGAAATTCTATTTCTGCTTTTTTTTTTTTTTTCTTCAAATGGCCACAATTCACGCTGATGTATTCCTAAGCAAAAGGTAAAAGTACACGGTGGTGCAGAGGAAACAGGTCCTTTTATCAGAATCTGTGGTTCTGGCTGACCTAGGGAGGGCTTCTCTCTGTTCCTTTTGGCTTTCTTGAATCACAGCACTACAGTAAGTGCTGACACTAGAACTACGCCAAAAGGGAAGTGACAGGAAAACAGCCCATTAGTAACTTTTCTATTGATCATATGTCAGCTTTTTTATCGATAATAAATGCTTTTTATTTCCATGTTAAAATACAAACTAAAAAAAAAAAAATCAATGTTTTCTCCAATTCTGTAAATGAGTCAAAACAAAACCAGATGAACACTGTAGAGAAATTAGCAATTCAAAGACAGCAGAATCAAGGAAATTGTAACAGCAGCGTATTTTTGACTCAGGATCGTAAGATCTAAAGAGTACAGCAAAGGAGCTAAACTAAGTTTATTGAATGCAAAAATAGATTATTCAAGACACACATGCAAACAATGGCACTCATGAAAGTAATCCTTCCATTCTTGTCTTCACATCACCTTCCACATTAAGTGAAACTTTGCATTTTTCTTCTCAATGGTGCTGACCTTAACTCAGTCTTTCACCTCAGTTTTACCTATATATTCAAACGAATGATAACTACGAAGATGAGAAGAAATTTTATGAAAATCTTAAGTTATTCCAGTCATTCCTGTATCATTGGATATACTCTATACTACATAAAGTATACTCTAGATATACTCTAGACTAGTTTTATTAGGATTGTGCTTTGGGCAAAAATTCTCAAGCATATTTGACTACTAATTAACTTCAGTAGAGTAGAAAATGTGTATTTAAGGGGGGGTAAAATTAGGTCCTTATGAACACGGGGAAAGTTAAAAGCTTCTGCTAAATCAAATTGGATTGGAGTTCTACTGAAATTGTGGCAAGTATGTTTTTCAGATTAAGTAAATTTTTTATGACTGTAACACATCCAGTATATTGTATGACTGCTAAATTGGTGGCATGCATCACAGTAGAGGCAGGAAACCAGCAGAACAGGAATCCTATACAAAGAAAACGGACTGTTTTCATACCATTCTTTGGTAGTATTTTTTTCCCCTTCCAAAAAGGAGACAAGAATGTCTTGCAGAAATATTGCTGAGGGAATAGAAAATGGAAATTTATATTTTGCATAAAAATATAGTTAGGAAATTATTGAGTTTTAACTTTAGGATGAAAGCTTAGCTATCAGAAAACAGCTAATCTATAATGTATAAACAAAACAGCTCACAAAATGCAAAACTATATAGTGAGGGAAAATTCTCTTAGATCTACATGACTGTACTTAGGTCAGACATGCTGCATTCCCTTAATATACAGAACTCACACTGATATCAACAGGAGGTCCACAGTGTCAGGAGGAGCACCACAGCTGAGTCAAGATTTCTTATGACCCAAATTAAGTTCTTCCAGCACTAATACATTATGCAAATTAGATGTAAAAAAGAGTGTCTCTGTGGTATTTTTACATGTATATGAATCTGGGGAAAAAAATCTGTGGAATGAAAAATTCTAACTTCCAGAATGTAGGCACATATATAGCCTGACTTTTAATTAATTACACATTTTAATGCATTTAAGAATCATACATTTTATGTAACAGCTTAAATTTAAAAAAACGTGTTTTAATATGAATCTCTGCTGTACATTTATGGAACAGAAAGAGATTTAGGGGTGGAGGGCTTTGAAAAATGGTAAGTTACTATGAGTAAGATAGAATGTGAATAGAAAGACAGCTGTTCCATAGCAGTTACCTATGGGCAAATGCTCACCCTAAATTTAATATTTATTTCTAGTTATCAGAAAGTTACAAAAACCTGAACATTGGAAGGTTGCATCTTGAGATTGTCTAGTCCAACAGATAGCTTCCAAGAACCAGACTGGTTTTGAGTATTGCCAAGCATGGAGACTCCACAACCTCTCTGAGCAAGCTATTACACTGCTTGACCACCTTCATAGTTAAAGAAGTGTATTTTATTTAAGCAGAATTGCCCGTATGTCAGGGTGCACTTACAGCCTTTACTGGCCCTGACCTGCTCACCTGGAAGCTCCGTCCACACCCCTGCTCATGGGTCCAGGAGCCCTGTTTCAGCTTAGCCTTCTTTCTCTGCCTCAGTGATGCCATCAGAGAGCCAGTCTCCAGGTGAGTCACAGCTGTGCTTGTTTGGGGCCATGGACCCTCTTGGTCTAGATCCCAAGTCAGCTGGCTTCCCAGCCTGACCTTGGGTCTGCACTGTCACCATGGACTCGCCTGACAGTCACTGAGCTGTGTCTGACATTGTTCAGCCCCACCACACCTGAATCCACCAATTCTGTGGATTGATTCCCTGGCTTGACCTCAGATCTGTCTCTGCTACAAACTGATCTGATGATCTGGAGTTTTGATTGAACCTAGGCACCATCCCTGAGTCTACCTTGCTGGGATACTGTGGGACTGGGCTCTGGGTGGCAGGGCCCTCACCCTCCTGGCCATGATACTGGCCTCAATTACTGGCCTCAAGACAGCCCTTTCTGTTCTTGACACTGTATTTCCACTGGCAGCTCCGTGCCTCTGGCAAAAATTTATGCCTTTTAACTCCTCTTTCTCAGGTATTTAAAAGCATTGATAAGATCTCTCTAGGTCTTGTCTCCAGGCTGAACAGTTCCCACTCAGCCTCTCTTCATATGTATGTCAGTGCTTCAGCACTTTAATCCCCTTCATGGCCCTTTGCTGGACTCACTCCAGTACGTTCTTTTCTCTCACACTGGGGAATTCAGAGCCGGTCGGAGTACTCCAGGTGTGTCTCAGCAGTGCTGAGTAGAGGATCACCTTCCCTGACCTCTTAGCAGTGCTCTGCTTAATGCAGCCCAGGATGCCACTGGCATTCTTTGTGAGGACACATTGTTGGTTCATGGTCAACTCGGTGCTCACCAAGATCCCCAGGTCCTTTTTCCTGAAAAAGTTCAGACAGTTGTCCCCAGCTTGTCCTAGTCTCACATGAAATGGGAGCCTGTCTTGAAATGTCATGGCTGTCCTCTTCGGCAGAAAATTCTGATTTCAGCTAAGCCACTGCTGGATTCTCCATCAATGATTTGTGTTGTTGGGTCACAGGAGGCTGGAAAACCTCATATAGATTTACAGAACTGATGTACAGGCACTGTGAACTGGAGGTAGGAGAATACAGCCGGAAGGTGAGGGAAGTCAGGTTTCAAAGTGGGACTTGACATTCAGTTTGTAGAAATTTTGCCTTTGTGCTCAATTAACTGATTAGCCATCTGTATAAAAATGAATTAATGAATGCTCAGGTAAGTTGGAAGACCACCAGAAGATAGAACTGTAAGTAGTATATAACACATACATATTGTTTCTTTAGATATCTATGCCGTCAGATATTTGTATTTACTATACGGCACATTCAAATATCCAGTCCAGTTTGTGTTAAAGCTATAAATGTCAAACAGAAGACTGTTTGATGTAACTAAAGGAATCTTTCTTGATAATAGTGTTGAATAAGCTTTCTTGAGTAGGGATGCAAAGAACAATTTAAATTTCAATTCAGTCTCTAAAAAAACCACTCTCACTTGATATCATGTCTATTGAGGGAGTGCTCAGCTCAGTGGGCAGCTCATTCAAAGAGACTTTGTCCTCAAGTATCTAATTGTCTCCTTATTTTTTGCTTGAAAATAGAAATAATTATTTAATAGCCGATATTCAACCACCAATTAGCTTTAACTTATACATATTTGCTTTTCTTAAACATTTAACGATATTCACGATATGCACACAGCTAGCAAGCTTCTCACTTCCACTAATCATGTATAAGCTTAAAAAGGAAAAACAAAAAAACCCCAAAACCCAAACCAGAAATATACTAATGAAAAGACAATGCTGTAAGCAGGAAGCATTTGTTAAAATATGCAATTCATAACTTAGAAAATTGCAAGCTGTCTTAAATTCAATCTCAGCAGTATTTTAGGTCTGAGTTTTGCCTAGACTCAGTTTAATTACAATAAAATTCCACTTCAGCAGTCAGTTTCAGAAACACTATTGACCAAAGAAAAAGCGTAATTGTCCTTTTATGACACGAACCATTTATTAATAAATATAAAGCTGTATAACAAGTAGCAAAGGAGTCATTACATGTGACCACGAAGATATGTGCTCATTAAATGTAAGAGGGAGAAAAATAGTGACATAAAAAATACAGTCTGGTCACTTCCTCAGTCTCTGAATTGTGTGCTTTTCCCATCCAGCATACTAGATCAATAACTAGAAGCTTTTATTCAATTTATGACATATAGTTATTCTGCAGTGGTTATTTTCAAAATGTGGGCTTTTTGCTTTTGTAAGGTTAAGTTCATGGTTGCAACCCTATATATACATTAGAAATTAATTTATCTATCACATTGTTACCTATGTATAGCTTGTTTTCTTATCAAACTGAGCCTTCACTACATATTGCTAATCCTTGAAACACGATATCTTAATAAGAGCATTAGTTTTCTGTTTAATACAAAAAAAAAAAAAAAAGAAAGGTACTGAGTATTAACTCATGGAAGAAGGAATTAGATGGCTTCTTTGAAATGATGTTGCATCTAACAAACCAGGTATTTAAGACATGGTTGGAAGATGATAATCAGCATTGTTTCTGCAGAATTCTTGCAACCTGTAGGTATTACTTGCTCAAGATCCTGGAGCATCTTTGAGAAATAATAATGCAAACAACAATGCAAACTAACATGTTCAACCATTGACATGACTGACTGAAGCATCTTCTTCTTTCTCTTCAGCATAGTAGACACACTTAGTAGAAAACAGACAACAATTTCTGATTTATACAGTTGACTCATAAGGAGTGAAGGAGTTTCATCAATTGCAGTTGATAGTGGTGCCACTGATTTGGGCAAATTGGATGCACAGGCTAATTTCCTCATTAACTCACTTAGCCAAATCTAAGGCTCATGAGAGAAGATTGATCTAAATACCTCTTGGAAGCGTAAAAGAATTTTTGGCGAAGCTACTGACATTAAGATACTGATATAGTATCATATTCATCAGACCACATCATTGCTTTGTTGGATCAAGGCAGATAGGAATGCTACAATATTCAATACAAGCTGGAGTCTTAATTTGTCAAATATTTGGTTAAAATAATTCATACCCCTGTGTCTGATTAGCGTATGCAAGCAACATATGACAATGATATATTCGTTTATCCAGCCAGCTCTAAAGGAAAAATACAGTATACTGTATTTTCCATATAGTGACAATTGCAAGGACTGTAGGACTATGATAAGTAAAGACAGAGAACAGAAAATCAAGACATTGTTCCACTACAGATCACTGGCCTGAAAGATTTTGACAACGTAGTAAGGAACATTTAGATTAAAATAAAGGGAAGCTAATTAAATGCTATTATCAAGATTGAGGAAGGCTGCTTGAAAATACACAGCCTTATGCTTCAAAATTCAGAAGACATGGATGAAATTAGGGCTGTAGTATATGTGATGTTCACAGCTCTCTGTGTATCTTCGCAGCTTTTCTCTAGATCTTAGGAATGAAAACCCATTACCAGTCAATGCCAAACTGAACAGTATACCTGTATAGATCAGGAACAGATCATCCTACACAGATATGGCAATTGTCAGGCCCACAAACATGAGTTTGTGGAACAGATTGCCTCCAAAGACTGTCATTTAACATCAAATAAAGATGGAAATTGATGGAAAAAAGGGTTTGTTATGAACAGCAATTCTGACCTTTTTTTGAGTTTCCCAGAAGAGGTGGCAACAAAGTCCTTATACTGGAGTACCCTATCAAAACTCTTCAAGAGTCATTACAGAATGTTGTGGGAAAAAACTTATTCATAATCACTAAACAAAGTATGGAAAGGGAGGAGGAAATGGTAATTTTTTCTTGTAGGGTGATTTTTTCTTTTATTTGGATTGTAGATTCTTCTTCTAATCTTTTGATTTCATCACAGCTTTTTACCTGTTTGTCAGAGACTGAAAATAGTTCATGTCTCAAACATTGATAAAAAGTTCTAAAGAAGCTACAACCACAGAAACCTCCTTGAAGAACTTTGGACTGTAAGTCAAACTACTGAGATTAGATAAAGGGAAAAACCCATTCTTTCATCAACCTCAGGCCCGGGGAGAAACAAACAAGTAAACAAAGAAAACAATGTGAGCCAAACCCAATAGCCATGCGCAGGATCTTCCCTGGCTGAGTTTGGGGTGGGGGAGACCACAGCCCACAGAAGCCACGTTTACACAGACTCCCCCTTGAAACGAGGTGGGGGGGGAGGAGGTTTCGGGTATAACCTCTGCTCAGGGGCAGTGAACACTCATCCTCCCTTACAGAAACTGGGCCAGCAGTGGAACCCCCAACCCCAGAGGCCACATCCACGGGACATTCACGTGAGAGGCCCTGCACCACAGGACTGCACGCGATGCAACAGACCCAGAGTCTGCTGTAAGAGACTTTCTTTCTTTCTTTCTTTCTTTCTTTCTTTCTTTCTTTCTTTCTTTCTTTCTTTCTTTCTTTCTTTCTTTCTTTCTTTCTTTCTTTCTTTCTTTCTTTCTTTCTTTCTTTCTTTCTTTCTTTCTTTCTTTCTTTCTTTCTTTCTTTCTTTCTTTCTTTCTTTCTTTCTTTCTTTCTTTCTTTCTTTCTTTCTTTCTTTCTTTCTTTCTTTCTTTCTTTCTTTCTTTCTTTCTTTCTTTCTTTCTTTCTTTCTTTCTTTCTTTCTTTCTTTCTTTCTTTCTTTCTTTCTTTCTTTCTTTCTTTCTTTCTTTCTTTCTTTCTTTCTTTCTTTCTTTCTTTCTTTCTTTCTTTCTTTCTTTCTTTCTTTCTTTCTTTCTTTCTTTCTTTCTTTCTTTCTTTCTTTCTTTCTTTCTTTCTTTCTTTCTTTCTTTCTTTCTTTCTTTCTTTCTTTCTTTCTTTCTTTCTTTCTTTCTTTCTTTCTTTCTTTCTTTCTTTCTTTCTTTCTTTCTTTCTTTCTTTCTTTCTTTCTTTCTTTCTTTCTTTCTTTCTTTCTTTCCTCTTTCTTTCTTTCTCTTCCTTTCTCTCTTTCCTTTCTTTCTTTCTCGCCCTCCCTCTCTCTCTCCCTCTCTCTCTCTCATATTTACCATCAAATAAAACCCTTACTATTAACAGGCATATGGTCTTGTTTGCTCCTTAATTTGGGCAGAGGAATTTCCAAAGAACCTTAATAACTGGATCCTAACACCACTTGATAATTTTGACATCTACACAATGGCAGTCATGATACAATGTTCTTTTAGAGACAACATACATTCTAGAATTTCTTTTTTTATTTCTCATAGCCTACAGAACTCATGAATAGAAAGTTTTGGCAAGACTTAGACTTCATCAGTCAGTCTATTCCTTTTTCTAGTATGTAAAGCCAATCCATTGGCATGACTATTTTTTTGAATAATGATCAGGGCAATCTCCTGTGTCTGCCATCCATCTCCAGCCCCTCAGGAGGCTATGACCCGTCTCTCTAGGCTCTTCTGTGTGGAGTACAACCTACCAGAATAATGCCATGGATTTGGGGAGGAGGTCTGTCATGTAATATGCCACTAGATATCTCGCTTTCAAGATACCACAAGTCATTTTTCTGACGGATTTGATGGTTTAATATCACTGCAGGTTTTTTTCTGCAAGAGTTTCAAAACTATTTTATGCCATATTTTTAAGTTATGACCGCTTAAAAGAAAAAAGAAGCACAATTAGTTTTCATAGGCATCTGAACTTTCAGAGGAAATTGTAAGCTACTACTCACCCAGATGCCAATTCAGTTCCCTGATCTTAAATTGTCTTGCCAAGTCAGATTTCCTGAGAAATGAAGAGCAATTGCCTCAGATCTCTCTCTGGTAGAGTCAGGAGATGACTCAGATACTGTACAGTACTTGCGTAGTGGCAAAACAGATGCTCTCATTGCTTTGAAAGCTGAATTCTCTGTTCAGGAGTGTAAGTCCAGTAGATAGTGCCAAGGATGCAGAACCTACACCCACTCTGAACTTTAGAAAGTCTTCTAATTAGGTAAAGGTTACTAGTATATAGAACAGTTCTAAGAGTTGGATTTAAAAAAAAAAAATCTCATATATGGCCTTATTAGCATAAATTTTCTCAAACACTCCCCATCCCATGTAATTCTTCTGATTATTTCTGTCAACTTATCAACCTCTAGTGTGTGATATGGACATCTAAATATCCTCTTAGGGAATAGGGCTGGGCTTTGTACTTCACAGCATGTCCTTTGATTCAATTCAACTTTCTTTCTTTTTCTATTAATCTTAGATGTGTAGAAAGATATGTTGCAGCTAAATGAAGCACATACTATCCTACCTCTGTGGATACTCTGCCAAAATGGTAGGTAACAATAATGAAAGCAGAAGCTTCTAGAGGCAAACCTCACAAGGAAATCTTTCTATTGATTTCATCAGCCCATGAACTGTCATACATTGATAATGCAGGATTTTTGTGCCTATTTCTATTAAGATTTGCACTCAGTCCTTGTAAAATTTTAATTGTAGTTTCATTTTCCTGTCCAGGGCTTTTATGAGAATTTCCTAGTAGAAATATTTCTGTGGTGTTTCATATCACTTGAGTAATTTCTCAAGGAACATTCATTATATGTGAGCTATAGCAACTAGGCATTTATGGGACTTGCATATGACTCAGAGCTTGGAAGTAAAGTTTTAGTCCTTGTTACATCCCAAGAAAAATCTATGAACTTTAAGCATTGCTTTCTCTAAATGTATGGTCTTTTATATTTTACATACAGTATGAGTGAAATATTTAGACTAAGACAAAAACCAGCAAAATACAAAAATAACATAAAATGCTGGCAGAACTCAGTTTTATAAAATGGAAGTGTTATCCATTGAGACATTGGTAATATTTAAAAAAATTCAGATAATTTAGAATGGATTCTTCAATCTGCTTTATTGAAGACTGGAGCTGCAATTTGGAAAACAGAAAAAAAGAAAAATCCGGGTCAAACTCAACACCAACTCATGTGGCAATGCTTCAAAGAGGTCTTGTACGTTTCTGGAGGTAAGAAGTCAAAATCCACAAATATCTGACGAATGTTTTGCAATCCTTATGGGTAGGCAGCAGTAAAAGAGGTGTGATAAATCAATAGAACAAATTGTCAGGCCAGTAATATGGCTTGCATTGTGCTGCTTCTCATTAGATGCAGCAGCAGTTGCAGAAAAGCTATTACAGCATTCAGCACTGTTAATGAGATGTACTACCACAATTAGTCTGCTGACAGAGTATACAGTCTGCAACTTGGTTACCCTAAAACATTTTTCCATGTAATAGAATTTAGCAAAGACAAATTTCTGATAGCTACCAAACCTTGAAAACTTTCCTAAAATATTTGTTGTAGTCTGATATAAACATCACCTTTGAAATCTGGCTCTGCTTCAAATAAACCTGATCAGTAGTAAGATCCAAAGCCAGTGTTTTATTGATATTTAAGCAAATGCATTTGATAAGGCCCTTGATTATCTCCCTGAAACTCAATGTCAAGTTCAAGTGTTGGTTGGACGAAATGACAGTTTATAAATATTTTTCTGAAAAACCAGAATGGAGTTTATTTGGCACATCACTGTTTACACAGGTTTGTATCTCACAGTAGTTTCTAGTTTGAAGACTATAATCTATAACCTGGGTACGAATAATATAGGACAGAAAAAGGCTGCTATTTCAGTTTTCTTTTTATATGGAATATGTTTAAGGAAATTTCAGGAAAATTAATTTAATGAAATTCATAGTGCTTATCTTAGTATATATTAAAACCTTTTAATTAAAAAAATAGTTTCCTACTTGTTTCAACTACTGTTTAGGAATGTTTGGACTCTGATCTCTAGGTATGAGGTTAAAGCCTGATACAGCTTTTTTTGGTATTTCTCCATAGAGAAATTCAGGTGTATCTGTCCATATCTGAAGATTTCCAGCAGATTTACGAGCTTTTAAACACAGAAATCTATGATTTTTTTTATTTACATTGATTTCTTTTTCCATTCTGTCCTTTATTTTTTGACAGTCATTGCAGTAACGTACCATGCTATACAACATTCTTACTCTGCTTTCCTATTTTTGCTGAAAACATCTGGGCCCTGAGGGTTTCTCCAGTCTTGACTCTCCCTGTTCAGCCCCCAGGGGCCACCGGCCTCTGTCCCAGCAATGCTGCAGCAGAGCCAGAGTCCAACTCCCCACAGCCCCACCTGGCCCTGGGCCCTGCTGAGCTGGGCTCACCTGTGGGACCATGTCCCAGCCTTGGGAGATGGGCAATGCCCAAGGGCTGGGGCTGCCCCAGTGTGCCCTGGCTTCCCTGCTCCTAGCTGGGGATGGGATGGGCCCTGGCTCCCAGGCCACCCCAGGGGAGCATGTGCTGCTGCTGGCTCCTCTCCCTAGGAGAAAGTATACTCTACTGTTCTACAGTCATTATTAGTATGCCACCCTCTTTCTTTCTCCACAATATTAGCTTTTAAAAATACAAGAATAACTCCATCTCCTGCATTCAGCTGTTCAAGCTGTTCATGTCTCCCACATGGATGCCTCAGTGCCTTCCCATGTAACCGCACTGGCGGATAAGTGTATCAGCTCTTTGACAAACTCCAGACAGATAAACCCAAACATCTACATCAGCGTTATTTTTCACAGGTGAAAAATTCGCATCCTCTGCCTCCTCTCCTTTCTTCCCCTGAGCTCACCGAGTCTCACCTACTGATCAGTTTCATCCCTCCTTGGCCCCGGGTCTCTGGCTCAGTTTCCAACTCTCCTTATGGAGACTGCTCTTGCTCCTCCCTGCTGTCCTGTCTTCCATTACCAGCAACCAGTCCTTGTTTCTGGGCTTATCAGGAGACCCACCCAGATCATGCCACTTCTCGGTCTATGTATCTTCACTATCTACTCCATCCTGCTGATCAGCTCCTGCCCTGGCTGGCTTGGCAGCTGTTTTCTTACCAAATTTTCCTACCCTCACTCCTAAACAAAACCACACTGTCCATACAGCTTTTTCCTTGAGTCACTCCTGCACTACACTCTGCACACTGCAGAGCATTCTTCACTCCTTTTATTCAATCTAAACTGAAGGGTCTTAAAAATCAAATACTTCTTCTGAACGCAAGTTTGAATAAGTTTTAAGAAAAAAATATAATGCAAGGGAACACTGCAACCCTTCCCCCAAAAAACCCAGTAAAACAAAACCACACATAGGCACCCATAGAACAAAAAAGCCAATAAACTTAGCTATTCTTGAGAAAAACCCAGCAGTCCTTCTACCCTGTTCTATTGACTCAATAGGAATTAAAAAATGTTAAAATACCTGCCAACTTTCTTTGTTTCTTTAATTACAATTTTGCTATTAGAAGCATGAGATTGCTGAACATGCATGAACAGCATGTAGGTCACAAGAACAGGAAATTGTAATTTATCCATGATACATTGCTGGTTTGCAAGATGTTTTGGAGGAATCTTTCAAAGAAAAGGAAAGGACTCAGTAAAAAGCTTGATCCCTTTTGTGAACAAAGAAACTACGCAGGGATGGCAAAGAAATACCATGATTCTTTTAGATAAATGGTGAACATCACATGAACTAAATAAAATGGATTAGTCTACTTGTAATATATTTAGCTTGATTGATTTTCCTCAGGCAGCTTATCTCCCCCTTTAAAAAAGAAAAGGCAGCTAGAGTCAATTATTAACTAGGGTCAAATATTAGCTGTAATTTTTAAGCAAAACAAACAAATTCAAGTCGTGGTTTTGTACACAAGGCTATGGAATCTCACTCTAAACTTTACATGGATTTACAACTCATTGGTGCACAGCAAGTACAGCCTCCACTTAATGAAGCTGAGTCTTTATATTTTTAACACTCATTGGAAAAACCAATTAACTCTGGCTCTACTGAACAACTTGAACAGGAAATAAATCAAATGTTAAAACATTGGTGAAGAGCCAGACTTTCTGTAATTAGAGTACTGATGTGCCCAAGGCTGACTATGTGGTGTGCAGCATTATAGATTGACAACTTCAACTGTCCAAAGCAATTAAAATTGTGTGTTCCCCTTGCTACACGTGCTAGCATCCAGCAAAACCACTGTATGATATTTACCTTTCAAATTTGTGTTCAAGTTCTTTATGATTTATAAGAAGCATAATATTCCTTCTTCAATCTAGAAAACAAAAACAGCTCTAAGGTTTTAAATTACTTTCAGTATGAATATTCTGCAGGAAATCTACAGTCCGTTAGGTGGGAGATAGCACAAATTTCCTAGACAACATTAACAGGTTCACTGACCACATGCAATGTTTTCAAAGAAATTGGAATTTATTGTGGCAAGCCTCGCAATGTATTTGCTATGACTGTCTTTGCTCTTCTGTATTACTTGAATGTACAAAGAAATAAATCTCAAGAATAACTGTTGTTCAGTATTTCTCCAAGTGTGTAGTATTACCTCTAGACTTTAATTATTCGGACTTTTCCCGCCTATAAAGAAAAACAGATGTGGGAATAAAGTAGAACACACTCTTCTCATGACTCTCTGTTCCCATTGACTGTCAGGGATCCTGATTTGGCTTAGTTGGTGGTCTGAGTTATTCACCTGTCCCTGAAGCTTAGACAAAAAGACCCCCAAAACACTAAGATAGGTGTCTGTAATGATGGGGTCTACATACAATCCTTATACAATCCTTAATAACTTAAACATGAAGCAAAGTGTGTAACTTCTATACTTACTACACTCACTACTCAATTTCTTGGTGTGCACATATTTCATCTTGACTACCAGATACAAATCTTAGTTAAAGATAATTCAGGTGTTAATAAATTCTTAGTAAAAAATCACATAACCTGCAAGTTGCATTCTAGAGAAACATCTCACAACAACACATTAAGTCCACAAACTACTCCAAGCATTGGAGTTAAAAACAAAGAAATAAATTTTGTAAGTGTCTGAAGAATCCACTATAGATGAAATACCTTCCAAAATTCAGGCTCAAGTTTGCAGTGACTACTACGATTAAATATAAATGCGAGAAATCTGTGGATCTATACATGGTATCTGAGTACCTGATAGCAAGAAGCTCCCTCTCAAGGGTCATTACCATGCTGGTGTATTTGGACTCTGAGGTGCTCAGAGTGCCTGGCCAGGTTTCTGGGTCCCAAACAGTTGAGTTTCCAAGGGAAAGAGTAAAATTCTCTGTTAGCCTTAGCAACAAACAGTGGAGATGGAGGACTAGCCCTTGCCCCCGAACTGAGGCTGGATTAAACACTTCTCAAAAAAGTGGTTACAAGCACTTTTAATAAATTTATCAAGCTGGGGATAGTACCCTGTGCCAGAACGATAATAAACAGAACACTCAACCAAAGAAATTCAATTAGAAGCCCATTTGATGCAACCTCAGTAGGTATCAGAGTGCACGGCAAATGAAAACATAATTAAAGTCTTGAAAAAGAGTTAAGAGAAAACATTACACAAGTTTATGATAGATAAACTATACTGCAGTAGTATACACTTAGAGTCGATCAGCTAAGATGTCCTTTCCACTGCTTCAGTGAATTGGACAGGCATTCAGGTACAGGCAACTAGAAGTACCAATTACATCTGGTACCATTTCTCTGTAGTTTCTGTATCATTACTGGTACTATATGCCTACCAAATGTTATGTTTGTTTCTTTTTTATAGATCTGGTGTAATTCATAGCAGCTTTGATAGTCTTAGCTTTGGTTACTTGAAAATGAATGAACAAGATGCCTGTATCCTCCCTTAGGGGATGAAGAAGCCAAATGGTCTAGGGACACTTGCTGGGAAAATTTCAGCTGGTAGTTCCTTTAGCATTTGAACAAACCAAGGTATCAAATTATTTCTTTAGAGCCTGCTACAATGCAGGTATGGGTAAATATAGGCAATCTTATTTCAAATATCTTGAAGGCACTGGTAGATATTTAAGATATAGCATAAAAAGGGAATGACTTTTCAATACATGATTAGATCTACTCTGTCTTACAGCTAGATGCCCCTCTTATGAATAAATCCCACTGAAGGCCTAAGAAGAGACCCCCTCCTTCTGACTACAAATCACACACATCTACTCAAAGCTGAAAATACTTCATCAGTCATCGGTGAATGGAAGACAAACCAGGCTTCAGAAGCTTTAAACACTGCAATTATTAATATTAGGGACTATTTATAAAAGGTAAGAAACTTGCCTAACAGAGTAAGATTTTATTTCTGAGAAGACTGGACAAATATGGATAACTAAGATAACAGGCAAAACGAAGTATATGCAAAAAACTTTTTTGCAGACATAAAGCATTTCAGCTTTTCCTTCCATGTACTTTACTGAAACAATCAAGGAACCTAAGAAGAAAGACTTGATTCCACTTTCCAGAGTCTATAGCTGAGCATTATACAAATACATAAATGATACAGCTGTTCCATATACAGCTGTTTTGACTACAGGCATCAGTTTTCTCCATTTTTCCTGCATGCTAAGTGATTATAGCACAGAGATGTAATATTTCTGGCATTTCACTCTATTGAAATTTTGCCTTGCTAAGAGACCATATACATTTTTGGACAGTTTAGCTTATTTTGAACTCACTTTGTTCATAAGTTTAGAGTATCACCTCCTTTCTTAATATTCAAAATCTCCTTTTTCTGACAGCTCAGCCTCCAAAAATATCAACTGTCTGCAAGTAAATAAAGAAAAAAGTTAATTGTAATAATTTTGCTAACATAACCACTGACGCAAATAATACTGATTATTTCACAGACTTTTTGATCTAATATTCATACCTATTTAGTATTTAATTTGTAAATTATATTGCAGACTAAGCTCAGGTGTTAATTTTCTTAAGAAGCAACTATATAATCTGTGAGAATTTTATGTGCTTCATTCCTAAATTTAAGATAAATTTAATATTTATCTTTTCAACTGCATTTTTGCAGGTATTGAAATAACTAAAACCCCAAAATATTCTGTGCCTCATTTTCATTGTTCCATGCAGTATCTGCTGTGAGACAGCAAAAATAATTGTAAGGTTTTTTTTATTATTTAGTAGGTCATCTATAGTAACAACTTGAATTAGTGCCTGTACACTACTAGGCAAAAAGTGAAAACCCAACATATTTTGTATGCCCTTGGACTCCCAATTTCAAGAGAAAATCATTATCACTAATTTTTCTTTTTAGACTCTGACTCATTGTATCTTTAGTTAAGATCTTTGTCCACTGAAAGACATTTAAGTTCCCCTACTCTTATTTTTTTTACTCTTTGTTCTTGGTTATTGAAATTCATCAATTTTGACAAAGGCACAGAATATTTCCTCTTAGCTTTAGGTATGTGACTGAAATACTTAGTTTGAAAGCACTGTTTTACATATCTTGAACTGTTCACTAAGAAAAAATGTAATTTTCACAGATAATTTGGCCCATGTAAGATCTGATTTGCTTTTCTGTGGAGTTGCTATGGAAAAACATCTATTCATTTAAATATGGATTCAGAAATGTTGAAAAAAAAAGACTCACAATAATAATTACCAATAATCACTATCAAAATACAAAGATGCAACAACAGTCACAGGACTTTATCCTTTGTCCAGTACTATTCAGTATTTTATTTAATTACTTGGGTGGAGTTATTAAATATACAATTGCACAGACGACTTCAAGATGGAATGGTAATACAAACATGTTGAAAATTCAAATTTATAGCTTGAAAGTCATCTTGATATATTGAAAATAATGTTTAAAATCTGTTGTCTAAAGCATACTTTAGGACTTCAGGTTTCTGCAATAATATCCGCTTAAGAAAAATATTACATATATTATCTGGCATCTTAACTATCCAGGCTTCACTCCTCAGAAATCTTTTCTCACAGCTACTATTTTTGCCTTTTCTCCTATTGTACATGTATGTACTATTTTACTGCTGATTTCAAGAAAAGAAGCAGAAAATGGCTGTAATGGGAGATGTGGGAACACCACCACAAATAATATGACTTTAGAGGAAAAAGAGGAGGGGAAGGAGTAAGAAATAGAAGCACATGAGAAGTTTCAGGACATGAAAGATGCAATATAAAACATTATGCTCTTAAAAGCAAAGATGAGACATTTCCAATTAATTTGAAAGTATACAGAGAGGAGGAAAGGATTCCAGCAGTGGGATGATATTGTTGAAAATGCTAAAATATTTATTAAATGGATTAACACAGCAAATCCAATTTTAACTTGTACCATATTGCTGAATGAATTAAATCCATGTAGCAAAATACATTATCCAGAACGTCTGATGCAGAAAATTATTAATTCAATTCACATTTAGTATACTAGCAGGGAAAGCTGATTTAAAATAAAGAATAACTTAGGAATCAATGTTTTAAGTCATGCTTTACCATTTTTCTTCGTTATATGGGAAATGACCAGAACTTCTATTAGAGTTTGTACCTCTTTTCATGATGAAAAACTTCTGGTAATACTGAAAAACTACAAAAATACATTAAAAAGAACCCATTTCACTCTTCTACAAAAAAATGTAGATATGTTTGAAATTACAACCAAAGGGTGGGAAAGATAGAGAAATCTCAGCTGAAGCAATTTCAACACATTTTTATGACGTGGTTAGATTTCACAAAAAATGTCCATAAGACACTAAAGAAGAAACGGAGCAAATAAAATTCAAAAGATGAGATAGGCAAAAAAAAGGAAAGGAGGGAAAGTATAAAGAAGTATCAATAGAAAAGAAGAGAACAAAAGAACAAATGATATAATTAATATTTACTTCTATTCTTTTAGAACTTTGGATTCATGTCTGAGATACCTGGAATAGCTCAAACCATACAATACATAGTGCAACATAACTTAGAGCATGACCTTCGTCCTACTCAAGGAATGACATTAAAAAGAAGTATATTTTTTTCTTTAATATGAAACCAGAAGTAAGTTGAAGAATAGACAAGAGTTACTCCCCATGAGGGCCATAAGGCAACAGGTTGATGGATCAAGGGAAATAAATGAAGCCTCACCACTTAATGGTATTTTAAAGAGCTAATCAGACACAGCACTTGATCTCCTGAAGTAGATTGTAATTTTCTCTCAACAGGGAGATCTAGGGCAAATCTCGAGCAAAAATCGGGGGAAAAAAAACCCAAACAAACCACAAACTTCCTTAAATTTTGTTTAATAGTGGTAGTGGTCAGGATTTTGATTTATATTTCTAGATTATTCACCCTACCTAGCATGCCCCTGGTGAAAATATATTAATGCTTGTTACAGTCACTGAAGAAAATCAACTCTTAGACCATGCTAAGTGGCTTGAAGTGTAGGGGATTAACTGGGACATCCCTACTCCTCTCCACCAGCACCTGAGGAGACTAGGGAGACAGAATGAGTGTGTCTGCAGGTAGAAGGGCCTCAGAGAGCTTGTTTAGAACCCCAGATATGATTGCAAGAGTGTGCCCGCAAGTCATTTGTCCCTAATCATCCATGAGCAGCATTAATGGTGTCAAGACAGTTTCTACAAACAACAAAAAAAAGACACTGAAGGTAATTTCTAAATATGCTTAATCATATGGAGCACAAACAGTGTATTTGTACAGAGTTTTGAAACATTTCCACTGAATTCCAGAGTGATTTTATGATTCTATGTGGTTTAAAATAATCAAATGTCAGATGTTGACTGTGAGGTTTATATCAAAAGCTAATTTTTTTCACTGACTTAAGAAAATGCCTGTTTTTCAAAATAAATCAGCCTTTCTTTACCACAGCCTATAAAATACACTCAGAATTCATGATTATCTTAGGTATTTAAATTTAGTTACCAAATTAGTGATGGGCCATTTTCTCAAGGTTGTAGCATCATGACCATTCACAAAGCTGACATGCTGTTCTGTAAAAGTGCTTTTCACAACGACCCATTATTGAGCTATTTACTGATGAGTTTCAATGTCTTGTGAATATTCAGTTGTTACATTTTAAGTGGATTTTTTAAAATCTAAACTCATTGCCTTTTGGAAACAATAAACTAATGTTTTCGGTAATTTCATGGATGTACAAAATTACTTGGATTTTGGAATTTGTCTGCTTTTTGAAAAATGCAATCAGCAATTTTAGGCTGTTGTAGTACCCATAACAGACTAGAACAGCTTGTCAAACAACCTGTGCAACTTCTCCACTGTAGTTATTAGTCATCTATCCAAAATGTTTGGACCATCAACCAAACATGTGGAGAAAGTGGAAATTAAATGGCATTAAGTATCAAAATAAAGAATGACTTGGAAAAACCACCAACTGCATTTGTTATTTGTGATAAATTGGGTTTGTCTGGACAGGTTTTGGCAGGAGGGAAGGGCTGCAGGCAGGGGTGGCTTCTGTGAGAAGCTGCCATAAGCTTCCGCCGTGTCTGACAGAACCAATGCCAGCTGGCTTCAAAATGGACTTGCCACTGGACAAGGCCAAACCATCTGTGACTGTGGTAGTAACTGGGATAACAGAGTCAGGAAGGGGGAAAACCCCAGGAACTGCAGATAGAGAGGGAGGAGTGAGACTATGTGACAGAAAGAACTCTGAAGACACCATGGTCAGGGGAGAAGGAGGGGGAGGAGGTGCTCCAGGTGCTGGAGCAGAGCTTCCCCTGCAGCCCATGGTGAGGCAGCTGTGCCCCTGCAGCCCATGAAGGACCACAGGGATGCAGAGATCCATCTGCAGCCCATGGAGGACCCTATGCTGGAGCAGGTGGATAACCAAAGGAGGCTGTTACCCCAGGGAAGCTCATGCTGGAACAGGCTCCTGGCAGGACCTGTGACCCCATGGAGAGAGGAGCCCACACTGGAGCACGTTTGCTGGCAGGATTTGTGACCCCATAGGGACTCACACTGGAGCAGGCTGCTCCTGAAGGAGTGCTCACCATGGAAGGGACTATATTGGAACAGTTTGTGAAGGACTGCAGCCTGTGGGATGGATTCATGTTGCAGAAGTTCATGGAATACTGTCTCCCATGGGAGGGACCCCACTCTGGAGCAGGGGAAGAGTGTGAAGAATCCTCCCCCTGAGGAGGAAACAACATGTGATGAACTGACTACAACCCACATTCCCCATCCCTCCGCGCAGGTTGGAGGGAGGAGGTTTGAGACTGAAGTTGAGCTTGGGAAGAAGGGAGGAGTGAAGGGAAGGTGTTTTAAGATTTGGTTTCATTTCTCATAGTCCTACTCTGATTTGATTGGTAATAAATTAAATTAATTTTTCCCAAAGTCAAGCCTGTTTTGCCTGTGACAGTAACTGGTGAATGATCTCTCCCTGCCCTTATTCTGATCCATGAGGCTTTCATTATTGTTTCCCTCCCCTGTCCAGATGAGGAGTGACAGAGTACTGTCAGAAAATACTGTGTACTGAAATGCATTTGAAGAAATGAAAGCATTCCCAGACAACTGCACCAGACAGATTCAGCAGCCAGAAACTGTCACTGACAGGTAAGTTGGAGTAAGGAAGAAAATCACTTTGGATGGTGTAGTTAACAATCTATTAGCAACAACTCCTGTAGTCTGTATTGCCTGAGAAACAGAATTAAGGTGAAAAATAGCAAAAGCCATTTCCTGAACAAAAAGGACAAATTCTCTGAAAGTCATAGGAGGAAGAAAAAAAGAGCTACTAGGGAGGTTTTTTTTGAAAATCTCAAATCCTCCAGGCTGTAAGAATTCTGCTTACATTGAGAGACACTTTCCTTGAGGACACATGCACTGGCAGTTTTCTCAATGCAGTATTCAGGTCATCTGAGGTAGGGAAATCACTTATGCATCTAAGGAGCCTCAGCTCGCCTCTGCAGACAACTTTGATAAACAAGATTAATGTCTTTTCACAACAAGAAAAAGTACCTTCAACCTTGACTTTTCAAAATAGTCTATCACTAATAAAAAAAATGGGTTAGCAAGATGGGTAGCACATGGGCAATAGGGTTAATAACAAAAATGCCCACATGGTGAAAGGAATTCCAGCCACTAAAGGGATCTGATAGGTGGTATATAGAATACTTTTATATAGATAGTTGGTATACAGGATACCATTTGTATCATTACAAATGTAAAGCCTTGAAAATCATTAGCACAGCCATGCAGAGTTCAAGGGAGCATTGGTGCTGTCATAAACACTACTAGGATTTCCTACAGGACTAGCCTGAGAAAATTTACGTAGTATTTCACATGCAAACATAAGCTCTTCAAATCTTCCGAAAACCTTAGAAACTAATTCTGACCAATGAAAATGACAGCAAAAATAGTAGATAGCTGACTAAAATTATCTGAAACATGTTAAATTCATTGCAAGTAGTTAAATTGAGATGTCTTCTTTCTGGGTATTAATATCTTGCTGTCAGCATTGGAATTGTGGCAATTTTATGAGTTAGCGAACTTTCGAATGTTGTTTATCTACACTGCTCAAAGACATTGGATAAAAATAAATTTGCAGTCTGGAGGAGAAACTCTGCCTAGTAATAAATAAAACACTTTCAGCTCTACGTATTATAAACCTCATAATTAACCTCTATCTTGAGACAAAAGTATAACTCGAACGCAAACAAGACAGTTTTTATTATTCAGGGATATAAACTTACAAATATATTTGTAAGAAAGGTGCTAATTAAGTCTATCATAGACAAAATCAAATCTGTTATCATCAGTTACTGTTGAAGCTATTTCATGAGTTATATTCAGAATAAAAAACTACTGGTTGGAAAACTATTTATTTCCAGATATACATAAATGTATCAAATTATTGAATATACACAAAGACAGCACATTTATTAAACAACTAATTTTTTCATATTAATGGGTGTATAATCAATTGGAGAGTATACATTTCCAAGTCTTTACAAATTAATTAAAAAAAAAAAGGGGGCAGAGGAGTATGCACTATTAAGTTTATGGAAAACCACAATTCCCTTGGGTTTTAGTGATAAGGTTTCCTGCATGTGGATAAAACTTGGAGCCTGCATAGAACTGTGTCAAGTATATTCACTACCCTGAATTACAGAGGCTTTTGGGAATATGCAGAATATTTCACAAATGGTCTTTTGTATTATACATGTTAGGGTCGACTGGACATTTGCTTAAAAAAGGAAATTAAATAAGATTAAATCCTATTACATAAACCTTCCTTGCTTTATAATGCTTTATTAAGTAGGGGTAAATAGGATTTATGTTAATCCCAAATTTTTACCATTAATCCTGTTTTACAGTGCATTTATTTCTGAACTTTTTTTCTCTTACTACAGTCCTTTCAACATTTTCTGAGTTTACAAGACATTCATGTACTAAAATAGCAAGGGTGACTGCTTGAAATGAACATCTTGTCCGATCTATACAATTACAATTTGTATGGTCATTACCTGACAGAAGAATGAGTGATGAGCATTTGACAAAGACATGGCAATTTGTTAGCATTGCCTGCTGGCTTGAGTGACACTTTTATATTACCTCATTTTTTTTTTCTCCTGGAGTCTTTTCAAAGCTTTGGTTTCTGATTAAATTCTGGGAGAGGCAGTTGCTTCAGCCTCTAAAATAAACTTTTGAAATAGCTTTGACAGTGTTGTGTCATTCATATATTCTAGCACATTCTTTTCTACATACTGATTATTCTACTCTTTGCCTTATACCCCCGTGTTCACAAATCACCATCACTAATAATGCTGCACAGCAAACAAAGGGCTGCTCATGTGCACAGCACATGGTCACTGGGTACAGACACATCCAAATGCAAATTAAACTGAACACCAGCATAGACTCGTACAACATCAAGCATTCTGGATTTTGGACAAAGCAGCTATTAATGACACATAAAGGTGCACCAAGGCAAAGTACACCACCAGCCATTTCGGTCTGAAATTGCCTTGCATTTTAGAAATCCCCTTGATGTAATAAGCCTGCACGGCAGCTGCAATACATCCCAGACTTTGCTATTCCTCAAGGAATGGACTGTGGAGACCAGGTACCATGCACATACACATGCACATTCCCTGAGCTGTGTGGCTGTTGTTTTGGAAGTGTTGCATAGTCACAGACTGTGCAATACAACATGTCCTTATTTTTGCTGTAGACAGGGAACTTGCCTGTGATTGCAGCTATAAAAACAGCTGGATCAAGGTCAGTAAGTCAGTTACCTCCAAGCCACTCACAATGACGCAATCCTGCTCTTTTCCATGCAATACTGCTCTTTTCCATGCAGTTTCCTTCACTTCACACTGGTGCACAAATGATTAAAAGCAAGCAGCACTCGATATTTCTGTGGCTGTTTCTCTGAGCTCTTCCTGATGCTTCTTCTGCACAATGGGCTTTGCATCTCAACGTTAGCTTTGATGTGTTTTCAAGATGTATCTCAATTATAAATATATCACAAAGTACCCAGTGGCATTGTGTCCTTTCTAAGATGGACAGGTTGAGGTTTTAACTGAATGAAAAACCTGCAGGGAAATCCAGGATTTGGAGGAAAAAAGGTAATGCTGACAGTGACCTCTTATAATTAATTTACGACCCTTTTCATTACTTTTCTCACAGTAATTTTGACTGTGTCGTCTATTGCCGAAGATTTCCTATTTTGCTAAACCTACTCGTTACTAATGCTTTACCTCCTGATTATATCTATAGATTTCAGTGGCAATATGCATGAAATAATATTATGAGAACACTGGCATCTGGCTCATGGCTTTTTAGCACAGAGTAACCACTTAAAACGAAACCATCCAGGAAAAAATGAATTCTGTGGTTTTTTCTCATCTATTTTGTACAAATATTGTTGTTTAATGCATGAAATAATTTTCATATTTTTTCTGTTAACAAAATCTATAGGTAATTCTTTTCCTATGTCTATGAAAATGATTAATTACTTTGATTTCAGTCTGGATTTATTTCTGGCTTTAGTATAAAACAAAGGAGAATTGATAACGAAGTTGAAGCCTTTTTTCCTAATATTCTAAGTATATTCAGCTTGAAATAAGTTCAGCAAATCAAGCTCCTACATATGCACATTTAAATAAAATGGTGCAGAGGCACACATTTTTTTGTGTGCATTATGTAGTAAGCTATATTTATTGTATATGGTATGGTTGTCATAATTGGAATTTCAGCTTGGATTTATGTTAATGGTTTTCATCTTAGATGAGTAATTAAAAATGATAGTCTGTTCTTTTTTAGTTTGTTTCATTATAAAAAATATACAACCCCAAAATAACTTCAGTTTAATCTCCTCATAGTGAAGTTAATGCTCAACTGCCTGTAGCACTGTAAGGAATAAAATCGTTACAAGGAAAAGAACAAATGCTAAACTACATCTCCTGTTTAAAATGATTCTTACATACAAGCAATTCATTGAAAACAAAACCCCATAAATACCTTCAGATTTAATAGCTATTCCTTTTAAAATACCCTGTTCAGCATGTAGTATGTCTAGTGCTAACAATGCTCTGCCAAACATATGAGAGGTATGCAGTAAGCATACAAATACTGCAGACAGATACCATATATGGCAGTAATGACAATGGCAGAAGATATGGAGATCATGATAATGAGAAAGATCCCTTTAAAGAAAGGAGATTTTTTGAAAGAGATTTCAAGTTGGATAGGTTGAACATTCGGTAGAATCTTTATATTAACTCTCAGCAATTTTTGGTATTTGTCCTGGAAATACATGAATTTTCTATTTTTATATTTGTAAAATGTTAGTAACTTGTGTTCATACCTGATCCTTATTCAACCCTTTTTCCTCTCCTATCCTGCGATACCTACCTAATTACAAATAACCAACACAGTGTTAAAATGATAACCCACAGAAAAAAAAAGAGCATATTGCCTTCAGTGATGATAAAATTTTACTGCAGCATTGACCCCTTCTGACTACTGACAGTTTGCAATGACTGTCTGGACTGCTCTCAGCTAGGATCTTTGCTCTACTCCATCAGCACTTGAGGGTCCCCAAGAGCTTCTCAGAACTCAGGAGACCGCAGAAGGTGCCCCTCAGATTTAATCTTTGCAGAACGTAAAAAGCGATAGTCTGCTCCACTCTCCTCATTACAGCAGAGCTTGTTCCTCCTTGGAACTTTAAATCTGGAAATCTCATTTCAAAGACACTGACATAGTGCTACGAAATGGAGTTCATTGTTATATATGGGGGAGAAAAGTAGTTCTGACTATACGAATATCAAAACTTTGACTCCTTGCCATGTCAGTATTAACTTCCAGCTGCCATTATTTGACCAGTACCTTTCTACATGGGTTCTTATTTTTGACATAGTTAAGTATTGCAACTCTTGGTCTTGTAAAACAGACTAATACAAAACAGTGATTTAGATTCATTACTGGCAGCATCTCAGTGCATATTTCCCAGGACTCAACTAAATCACTCTATACATTTCCTCAGTTGGCAACTTTGGGGTTGTATTTTATTAAAATGTTAAAATACCAGCAATTTCTCTTATAACTGTAATGCACCTTGTATGTACGGTCAAAAGTGGACTCTGTAGAAAAGATATTCTTTGTGGAGAAAAACATCTAACATTTTCTTTGCGTAATTTTTCTGACAGAAGATAGCTTTTATTAAAAAACACCAAAAAAGCCAAAGCAAAAATATCTAAGAAGGACTAGACTATAACTCCATTTACCTCCACGTGACAATTGATACACTGCCAAGACAATACAGTCAGCTCGAGACTAACTGTCTGTTGCAAAAAGCAGCAACCCTTAGCAGCTGCTACTGTCCCCCAGCACTGAGGGTTGTTGTGCATAAGGCTGTAGTATGAAAGAGTGTTCGCCTTCTTGAGAAGTGGACAGTTTGGACAATTAATAAAAGTAAAAGAGGACTTAATTTACTTACATGCCTAAGAAGAAATCTGAAAGTGCATGTAATCAATAAAGAGAGACAATGATTCTGAAGAAAGGGTCTGGCTTTTTGTTCAAAGTAGTATCCAAGGAAGTACATCTGGATGAGCATTACGGAAAACTTATGCAGTATTAGAAGTATTAGACTGTTTTCACCTCTGAAAATAATTTTATGCAACCATCACAAACAATCTCAATTCTCATTTCTGAATTTAGCTGTAATAAACCCATGCCTTCATTAGAACTGCTCCACATATACAACACTGTGGGACTAGGAATCAGACTCCAGCTATTTAATTCATTGTCAAAGAATCCCCCGTCCCTGCTCTAGGCTCTATCAGATTTTGTCCAGTCAAAGCCAATGTTGCTATCAGCAGTGGTAACTGGTAAGATAAGATCACTATAATCACTTGTTTTCACATATCTATAAATGGTTACAGATGCAACCAGATTGTCTGCAAAGCACACCTGCGGCACTGAAATGTCAAAAGGCGGGAATTTCTCTTTTAATGAGAAAAGTATAACACCACAAAGTGGTCTCCACAAAAAACGTATCAGGACTAAAAAACATGCTTTATATGCTTTTATAGTCTTTCCCCACAAAAGTTCTTCTTCCCTTATTTCATACCCACTCATTTTTTGGTATGAAGGCTTCAAGACTGTAATGTTCTGGAATTAATTTTTTTTTTTTGTTATAAATAACTATACTGTTAGTGTCATCACAAGGGATTTCTGCATTCCATGAGTACTAAAACACAAGAACATTTATATCTATGTTGATGGAAATTGGTCTTATACAAATATCCATGTACACAAACCAGATTTTTACCAGAAAAGCAGTAGAATGGCTGTATGCTGAAAAAAAGGCTGCTTTCACAAATAATAATGATCTCTAAATACCAGAGAGTGGAAGAAACACAAGCTTTTGATCAAAATATCTTGCAGAATCTTTGTATAAAATGACAAGTGTATCAGGTTCTTCACCACTTTTCAATGCCCCTCATATCAGATAACTAATCCCTAGCCTATATATTTTTTTTTTTTTTTTTTTTTCTTTTATAGCAACAGATCTGTTTTGACAGCTTCCAGCTGTGGTTTGAGGTTTCTGGAAAACATGACTCACAACATTTTAGTATTCCTTAGGTTGAAGACATTAAGGATTACACTTGTTTTGAAGTACAAGTCTGCATAACCGCCTCTTTGGATACTTGTCTAAAATTCAAATTCTAAAAACTGCCATTGTCATGTATCATCTAAGCCAGGAATATGTAAGTTTTCATAACTAAAATTCATCAGGTGCCTGAAAATCAGTTTCTTGTCTTAATGTTACCTTCCTGATATGATAAACTCCAAAACCAATTCACAAGGTAAATTCTTTGCCTACAGCACCCAAACCGAATGTGTGATTCCAGAGAACACCACTTCACTAATTCTCACTAATTTTTTATTTAAAAATTCAATTTTTAGACTTACTATCCAAGATGTAGAATACAAAAATGTAATTCTTTCCTGCCTGGGGAGATTTAAAAATCCCAGAGGTACAGAGTGCCACTGAGATTCCCTGTCCCATCTGCAGCCCCTTCTGAGTGCTCTGCACTCCCTGCTGCTGGCTCCAAGGGTGTGATATGCTGCATCCTGGCTCTCCTGTGTGGGTTTGAGGTGCCTACAGTTAGGGTTACAGACACTAAAATGAAGAAAAGTCTTGCTAGAGAGAGTGGCTCCCAAGGGAGCTGAAGGGGTATATGATTTAGAAGGGGTTTCTTGTTTTAGGATGCTCATCTTTGTATTCCGTATGAAAACTTTAGTGCCTCCTCTGAATTTCATGGAGCTAACCATACCTTCCCTATGGCATTTAAAAATACTGGTCATTATCTATCAAAATAGAAATTATCAATAACTAATGGTAGAAGCAACAAGCCAAAATAATACCATTACATGTATGTGGACTCCACCTTACTTGAGTAAGCTGATCATCATCACACTTATCCCATATTGATATAAAGAAATGTAAATTTGATTAGACTCTTGATTAGTGTGCATAGTGTACTGTAAACAAATAGACATCTCAGTGTAAAAAATGTTGTTAGGCATGTTGTGACAAAAAAAGATACAAGGCATCTCAGCTGCAGAACTTCTCTAGGAAATGTTAAACAGCAAAGAGAAACAAATTTTACTCACGACATGGACAATTAAAAACAGCCAAGTTACTAAAAATGTAATTTGGAAGCAAAACCACAGTAAGATGCTGAGCAGAAGCAACATTGGAACTGAAGAATCATTGCGCAAGTTTCAGGAACTGTGCAAGTAGAAGCCTAATGGGTGTGGGGTCAAGAGATCAAAATGTTATTGCTTTGTTATGATTATATTTTTACTTTATTTCATTAAAAATGGTAATAAATCAATTTATGGTTTGAAAGCTCTGAGGTCTTGCTTACCATTACTGTCTCTGCACTGAAGATTACTGGCATAGTGATATCACTCCGTGATGTTATTTGGTTATTTAGTTATGTGTATTTCTAGTACTTGAGGTTGGCACTATCTAGAAAGGGCTGGAAATACAGTATTCTGCTTCACAGCTTCCCACTGCAGATACAACCTCTCAGTTACACTATGAAAAGTGCTAGCACTGAATTGCAGACTTACTATAGCAGCATTTATTAAAAAACATACTCATTTAAAGCAGTAATTGTTCTGCTGCCAGGGCACAGCCCTTCAAAACATCCCTTTAACAGTATTTTTATGAAGATAGAACTTCAATTTTTCCAGTAGCTACAAAGTGCAATGCATGAGTACCTTTCCTCATTTGTTTTTCATTATGTATTACTACCCAGAGGCAATCATTAGCTAATTTGCTGATTTACAGTTGCAGTTTACTAGCTTTAAACAATGCTAAGTCATTATGACTCCATTCTTAGTGCTATGAGAGGAAAATAACTGTCCTTTTACTATAAGCTGCACAACAAAGTCCCTCAACTTATGTGCTTCTAGCTCCCTCACATCTAAAACTGTTACGCTGTCTTCCTTGCTAGAATTAACCCTAAATGGTGTTTAGTCTTCTTCTTTCTCCTATACTGCAGAGAACTCTTTATTTTGCCACCTATCACAATCCAAATAAGCTTATCACAGAAAGTGGCAGCTATTGCTTACTCAGTTTCCCAGTGAAATCCATGCTGAAAAGTAAGTTGGTTACTGCTGGGTTTTCCTTGGCTACCTGAGACATTTTTTTAGCATATGGTAAAATGCAAGCAAATGAATTAAAGTGTTGCATGTCTGTTTAATTGCCCTAATATGTACTGCTACGTGATGGGATAAAATACTCCTCTGCATGGCAGGTGGGACAGCTCAGATATCACCCTGGCCAGCTCCTCCTGTCCCAGGAGGGCGCATCCAGCTCCTGGAGAGACTGCAGAGCAGTGCATGTCTGTCTGTCTGCACGTGTGTGAAAGGACTCTGAGCAACAGCAACTGCAGAGGGGCTGGGACCTCTGGTGACAGGAAGGGCATCATCCTCTGGACAAGGCACTCTGGTGGAAATTAAAGCCTATTGTCTTCGGTATCTTCCATGTATTCCCTCTAGGAAGACCCAAGAATGAATGAGTGGTTAGGGATTCTCATAAAGTTAAAAGCCTTTCTGTTGATATGATTTAAAAATCTCTTAAACGTAATTTAAAATGGAATGCAATACATGTTTTTCTCAAAAACATCTGAATGAATTGAAGTTCTGGAAACAGAGTAAACAATTTCTACGAAAAATCTTCACAGCCTTCCGGTACAATTTGAAAACCCGAAGTTGGAATTTTTGTTCGTAATCTAAAAAAAATGTAATAGGTATGTGTTATGGAGCTGTACCAGACAGCTAAATTTTACACTGCCATATTACATAAGATCAATCTCAACCTACCTAACACGTTATAGTTACATGTGTTTTAGCATAAACTGTGAAAAAATAACAGATTAACTCCGCTGAGAAATTTAAGATGTTGAAGAACCTCAGTCCTATAACAGCACTAGCTTGTCAATTAAACTGCAACCCATTTTCTAAGTGCTCTGAGCTAATTTAAACCACAGCAAGCCAGATCTAAACCACTGTGGGATGCCCCTACAATCATGCACAGTCCTCTAATAAAACATGCACACACCTTTCTTTCCTTTGATTGCTTACAAACAAACAGTAGGTACTAGATAAAATGCTTGGGCTTATACAGTGTGTTTTGAATAAGGAGGATTTTTCCACTTAAAGGCATTTGGGATATAATTTAGGGACTTGATTTTAAAAATGAAGAGCTAATCTAAAATGACTGGAACTGTAATTTAAACTATAGTCTGGGTATCTTCCAGCTGTCTTAGGGAAATTAAGGAAAGAACCAAATGTCCTAGAGAAGGAAAAAAAAACCCCAGCATGTAAATCTGTCCTGTTGCTGGTGAGATACTGTAATAAAGGAAGTTATACCAATTTCCTTTGGAAATATAACACATTCTTACTTAGATTAGCAATAATGAAATAACGAAATAACAAATGTGACAGCATGCCTCGTTTCATTTTTGGGTAATTCTGAAAAACAGCACCTTTCTGTGACAACAACATGTAATTAAATTAAGGAGAACTTGCGGAATGACATTTCATCTAACACAGAGATTTATTTTGAGGCTTTTACATTTTGGTGTTCATTGACAAAAAATCCCCCAAAAACTCATGACATTGAGTTAGCCATAACTATTTGAAAATAAACAACCTTTTTAAAGATGACATGATATGATACTTTTCAGAAGAAAAAATGATAGTGTAAAGTATTTCTTTGGTCACTGTTGCTACTAGCCAGGATTCTCCTCTGACTATCCTATGTACCAGACAACGCTCACATTTTCTAAATGTACCCCTGTGACCTTATTTGTTTCCCTTTTAGTGCCAGACTTTCTCAGGAATTACTCTGGTATTACTGGTGTATGATTCAGTCTGTGTATGAGCCTAAGAATGTTACCTTTTCTTTACCTGCTAGTTTAAAAAATCTCTTGAAATGTAGCTAATGTCTTGCACAAGAAATGGACTGTGAACTTCTCTCACCATTTATATGTGTTCCCTTCATTCTGCAAAAATTTGCCTTCATCTTTACACCTACACAAAACATAGTAAGAACCACCAATTCCTCAGTCTGCCTCCTCCTGAAATTCTTCAAGGGCCAGAACATAATCCTCTTTTCTCTAGTAACAAAAATGTACAGTCTAAGTTTTCACTCTTTCAGATTACTATAGTGCTGAAGATCTATGGGACAAACTAGTCTTTATCCCAGCTCACTCTAGCAGTTGGTACTTGCCACACATTACTGTCCTCAGTTTAATGCATACTAGACCACTATCAGAAATCTGGTGGACTGCTCAATATTCTTTCAATGACTGAATACCTTCATGTGATTCCATACATATTTTGGAGTATGAGTCACTGCCTTCCTTAAATCCTGCAGGGGAAAATGTAGAACTTTGCTGAGAAGGATTTTTTTTTTTTAAACGACGTTATTTATTCCCTCCTATGCATATGATTAGATGGTATTTTGAAAGTAAATGCAAAGTCAGTAAAAAGTGTGAGAATGCCTGGATCTGACTCAGTAGCATACATTCAGATGAGGTTTAGCACAATGCTGTTTCAACACTGCCATAGGGCTTCAGATGGCTAAAAAGCGCAAGCAGAATATTCTCCTACTGGCTCAAAGGCTCCAGAATTTAAAGACATGCAATCACATGCAAATAGAATTTGCAAGTTTGGATAAAAAACTTTAGTATTGAGAGCAAGTGTTAAAAATGAGCCCAGCAGAATGGCAGGTAAGTCCCCACTTATCTTTCTCTAGTGCTATTTTATTTTGCCACTCCTACTGCTGGTTGGTATACTTAACTGGAAAAAAAAAAAGGAGATGTTAGTAGGAGTAAAGTGCTCCTAGCAGTAAATAATGCTCCAAGGGCATAAAAGAATAAAAATGTTAATTGTTCAAAGCATTTCAAAGGTTGTTTGCATGCCTAGGGATTTTGTAGGATAACTAATATTAGAACTGTTTGGGAAGGAGGAAGATGTTTACAACCTTTCTTGTCTTATCCTGAATCTTACTAACGTAGCTTTGTTTTATCCTTTAGATTCTTCTGTTTGCATTTTTGTGTCTGCATTATACATCTGTAGCAGAAATCGAACAGTCCAGATAATAGTTGTTCCACTTACAGAAATAAAGATGTCATAAAATCCAGCAAGTTTCTGCAAGCTGCCTCCCACATTACAGTCATAAATTGATCTTCGATTTTGGTTTGAAGAACAAAGGAAAAAACATTTAACATCAAGTGGTTACTGTTCAAAGTGGGAGGATGACATGCTTGATCAATGAGAAATCAGAGAGTGCACAGGAAGTTTTCAAAATTTTATAACATACCAATAAATTCCACATGAATGGTTAGTGCATAATGAATACATTTAGGACATTAAGTACAAAGGTCAGGAATTATTGCCAATTCATGTGACAAGCACCAATGGATTCTTTCCAAATCCCACCAACCATCTTCACAGAGTTTAAAAAAAACAAGTTAGCAAGCATGTTCATTCATTGCACTTTCTTGTACCACAGAAATATATCTGAAGGTCAACTTACATTATTATGCTAGTTTTAAGTATGTGATTGATGTTCTTTTTAATAAAGGCCAGCCAGGCCCAACAATCTGTAGGATAGTGGCTACAGATGGTACTACAGTTTGAGCCCAAGAGGAATCAAGTTTTTCAAGAAACTGGTGTGTTTTGAGAAAGAACTCGATCTGGCTACTCAAAATAGTCATGCCCAAATAGGTTTAAGTGAATGGATAGTCTAAACTGTTGCCTGGTGACAAGTTAGAAAGCGAGCATCTCATTCCTGTTAACATCATAGGTTATAATCTCACAAAAGAATGTACTTTTAACATTTGATAGGAGACAGGTCTAACGGAAAAAAGAATAGCCTACTAAATATTTCAGGAAAATAATCCAAAATTTCTGAAGCTGAATGAACAATTATTTGCTAATAATCCTAGATAAAATGCCGTCCTCAGCCCAAAAGCTATGTCTCCAGAGGAAGAATTTCATGGTGCTTCTAACAGTAGAAATGTATATCACATAAAATGTAAAGGTCTGCTTGTTTAATTTTTAAATTTTGAGAAAAATGCAATTTGGCATTTTTCTGGTGTTTACTGATGTGAAATAGATGCAGAGAAATATGTACAACCTTCTAATACATTATGGCTTCAAATTTTCAGGCATACAAGACCTAATCCAGCAAGGTGTTGGCTGTTAGAAGACTTCCTGCAATGCATCAGGTTGATTGAACCACTCAGCTTCAAAAACTTCAGAAATACACATTCAGAGAAGTGGTGACACATATTATCTGTTATGAACAACTGGCAAGTCTTGTTTAGCCATGAATATGTCTCGGCGCAAGTAGAGATGGCCAGTTCTCCCCTGTGGTTAAGCTAATGGGACAACCATGCGAGAAACTGCTGGACATTGCAGACAACTGAAGAAAAGCACACAGGCAGTCCTGACCTGTCCCAGGCTGACAAGGCAACAATGCAAGAAGACACTACCAAAAACCACAGAGAATGGAGGGGGAGAATCAGATACAACAATAAAATCCCCTTTCTTCAGGTATGATTCTCCAGCCTGTTAAGTCCTTTGGTGCCCACTGAATTTTATTTGGAATTGGAAGAATTTGGGGTCTTTCCATGTCTGTCATTTCTTATTTTGCTATACTCCCAACATCTCCTCTCATGCTCTCCTCTCCTGCCTCTCGTCCACTCCTTTACTTTCATTCTCTTTTCTCCTCTTTATGAGTAATCCTTTTCTCTCAGCCCAAGCTTAGCAGGGTTTATTGCTTTGTTCTCATTCTCTCAGCTGGGATTTTAATCTCTCTCTGTTTCACTGAGGCATTTTATTCCACTGTTCCAAGTACTTCTGTCTTTCCTTAGACTGCATTCCTTTATTTCATCACCATCTTTACCTTGTTCTTTGAAAATTCAAGTTTGTTGCCCTTGCTTGCTTTCATCATCTGCTTTCTCTATCTTATTTTTATTGCTTCCTCACATCTCTTTTCCCTTTTTGCTGCAAGTTTTCATTGAGGTTCTTGTTTTCTAAATCAGATTCAGAACACTTGTACCAATTCAAATCCAAAATAAAAAAGCTGGTCCACTGCCTGCTCAAGATGTTTTCTAGCAATTTCCTTTTAGATGCTAGAAAATTGTACAATCTGGAGGTTTATTTTATTCTTGCTAATTCTCTTTCAAAACACTTTAATTATCAGTGAATGTATAATTTGCATGGATGTAAAAACAGTCTAAGATAGTCTTGCAACTGTTCCCTTCCTGAAATATCTGTTTGCTACAGTTTTAGGAAACAGAATAATTCTCAGGATAAAACAGTTCTGACTCGCAAGCTGGAAAGAGTATCACTCTCAGCATATGTCATTGCTTGCAAGATATAAATACCGCTCTTGTGAAACTAATCTGATGCACTGCATCTGTACATTTTTTTCCATTTCATTACACTGCAGAAAAGTTCATGCAATCTAATGTGATTTGAAACAACTGCATGATAAGTCTGTACGGAATATTAAGAGTTTTGGGAGCAAATGTTTCTCATATAAATGTCCTTTATAATATAAATACAGTACCTTTGCCAGTATTAGAGAAACATGCCAAAACGACCGATAAACAGCCCTCTTTTTTTTTCCTACAGTTTTCCTTTTAATAACTCATTTAGTGGGCTGTTGTGGTATTGACTGAAATACAAGGAGGCTTAAGTCTGGGACAAATCCTGAAGATTCCGACATTCCAAATGTCAATTCTGATTCCTACTCTTTGTTGAAGATTTCACTCCCCAAGATCTAACCCCAAATTCTCAATCTGTTCTTTAATATTTTAAGCACTATTTTCATTGTTCCCTTCCTTTAATTTGTTTTCTACTTTATTATGTAATTTAAGCTACAGACATGCCTTTTAAGTAAATTGAAAATGGATCTGTTGTACAGATTAAAGATGACTTTTCCATTATGTTTCTACTGCTTAATGAGTACATATTTGTGTGTTTTCATACAGAAGAGGATGGAGTTTTGCATCTAGCTGTGGTGCAGCTGGGGAAAGGCTGTTTGTTGAATAACTCTGGTGTTGAAATTAACCTACATCAATTCTTTCATTTAAGTGCAAGAAGAAAAAAATTCTACAGGAAAATTCTGTTACAATTAGAATCACTATTAATTCACTACACCTAGTCTTCCTTACTAATGACTTCCATGGTAATCAGACTTTCCAAAACAAAAATATCTTCTGTTCAATTTAGATTTAAGATGTGTGAAAGTTCAGGGGACAGGGAGTGTTATCTTTAATTCAAAGCAAAAATCACCATTTAAAATATGGGAATAAAGCAACTTTGTGCCTGGTATCCGATGAACAGATTCCTTTAAGAGACTTTTTGTTAAAGTTAGTTCCTAAGAAACCTAAGAATCACGTACGTGAGTTCAATTTGCTTGTTGCAAGAGGTGTGGCACTTGATTGCACCAAGTTTTCAACCAAGCATCCTTCCAAAAAGAATTACTTAAGGACTGGACCCTGATACATATCAATAGCAGTGAGCTTTCATTTACTCTTTCCACTTTCAGACCCTGGTCCACACTTTGTTAGAATGTACTTGTGTTAGTCCAGGCTTTGCTTCTTGGTGACTTGATAAATAATGTATGGTAACTACAATGCTAATTCTGTGGGTTTGGGCAGGTAATTAAGAGAATGCAATATGAGAGGTCTCTGTATTTTGGCTATTTTTCTCTTCACTGTAGACTCCTTTGAAACCAAAAGCTCTTTTTAGAATCTCTTACATACATGCTGAAAAAGGCTCATCTGGCAAGATGAATGTGCTTTTTAATACCACATTCACTGTGACAGTGATGACACACTGCCTACAAACTGCAGCTTGCAGATGTAAGTCAGGCATTTGGAAGAGACGTCTACATCATATATCTTATATTCTACTTCTCAAAACTTAGATCAAAGATACAAAAAATGAGATCTGCTGAAAGAGGCACCATCTATAAATTGGAGTAGAATGCTTCTACTTGACAACAGAGGAGATGAAACAAAAATATGAAGAATAGAAAACATGGTGTTGGAGCATGACTGAATTTTCTGTCTCATCCTCATCATGAAATGGCTTTTTAGCAAAGTCAGCAGTACCAAGAATAAATTCAGGTCCAGAAGATCAAAAGGTTCAGTATCCAGAGAGTAGTGTGTTGCATGTATCAGCAATATCTATGGGGGATGACTGGAAGGAAAGCAACCCTTGTATTTTTTCTGTCAGAAATCTATGGTGAAGGAAAGGTTGCATGGCAGCAGTAGGGCTGCAAAGAAAAATACCAAAAGCGTAGTTCTCAGTTTCTGTTTTACCTTATTTTTTTTTTCTAAATATATTAAAGATACAAATGGATCATTATCCATATTGTGGTTACTTGTCCCAAAAAGAAAATCTGTGCAGTTAATAGAAACACATTTTTAAAATAGTCAGACATTATGCTAATAACTTTCATGTGCAGAGTATATGACTCACAGAAGGTGCAGGTGTGCAGGAAGCACCTCAGTGATTAGACAATATTAAGACAAGTTGTGAACAGAGACCTGAATATAATTTCATTGCATTCCCACCTACTTCATGTGCAACAGCTTTTATTAAAAACCCATCTTTCTCAAAATGCAAAGTTCAAAAGAATTTATACTTCTGTAAGAACTTCTTGTGGCTTGGTTAAAGACAATAACAAGTGTATCTGATACTTTCAAACATCCTGTTCATAGACATCCATATACTCTGAATAGGTCTAGTTGAGAACTTCATAGTTTCTGAGCTTCCCCACCTATGTATTCACTACACATCTAAACAGGGTGAGAGCATGGGCCGGAACACCAGACTACAATGCCATAATGAGGCATATCTGCACCACTGGTTCTTAGCAAATCTGACTAGCGCCACATGCAGTATCTAAGTCCTCATTCCTCTGCACACATTAAATCTCTCTTTCTCTCTAGAGAGAGCCTTGAAGCTGCTGATTTTCTTATTCCAGTTGCTGACTGGACTGAAAATTTTCAAAGACCTACTGATCAGAGGCTGGGCTGCAAACTTCCATTATCAGAAAGAACTGAACTTTTCATGAAGAATTAAAGATTTGCAGCTTCTAACATCAATGCACAATTATGTCATGACTTCCATGCAGGGTCTGGTAAACCACAAGGTGAACCTTGCCCTATTCCTGAGACAGAACCTCCTCAAGGAGCAGCCAGAGATTATGAAGTGAGCTTCAGTGTGAAGCTGTCCCAACCTGATTTTCTTCCCCTCTTACTGCAGTCAAAAATTACTAATTTCTTTAAACATAAACAAGTTCTAACTCAGATGCAACTAGTTTAAATTATGTTCATCCTTAAAGGAACAAAGGACTTCTATCTAAAAGAATTAGTCTCATTTAATATGCTTACTTACTCTGCTCAGTCCCCATGCTGATGACATTAAGGACCAACATACCACTAGAGAAAATTCCTACACACAACGGAAACTCTTTCAGAGAACAATGTGTGCTTGTGTCTCATATTTGTATACTATCTAAACAACTTTGGAATCCTAGATAAACACAAATAAATAAAATTTTAGCACTTCACAATGGAAGATGGTTGAAACTCGCTGGTTCCCCATATATCTTAGTAAAAAATATTGTGAACATTTTAACATCTCACTAAATAACTTTGTTACAACATCCCATTTATTTTCCAAGCTGTTGATGGGCCTTTTTGCAGTTCCTATTAATTTACTTTGAAAAGGATCTGACACATTATTTCAGTCTAGATTAGTTAACTACGGTATCTTACAATTTCTATTTTAATAGGATTATTAGTCTTACACCTGAACCATGATGTTCCAAACCACAACATCATTTTATTATTAAGGAAAGAAATTACAGCCATGTTCTGAAATGACCATCACTGTGAGACTGGCTCAGTTATCTCCAAGGATGACTTTATAGCTTCAAGAATTGACAGATTGTTATGTCCCGAAATTCATGCAGGGAATGGTATTGTGGCTGTAAATCACAAGGGCAACTCAGACAGTGGCCAGTACCCTTTGGAATAATTTTTACATTCCTGTTTTGCTCAATAAGCCTCTTACTTGAAAGATTACCCATGATGAGTTTTTTTCCCCAGGACTGGTAAAGGATAGCTCCTGTGTCTTCGACAGCTGCTTAATAAAATTTAAACAAGGCTTTTTGTTGGGCATTTATCTCTACTTGTACTCCTCCAAGGACTATAAAGGGCAAGCAACTCAAATCCAAAGTCAATTTGTCTTTCGTGATTTGCTTTAGGCATATTAAAACTAAATTGCTAATCTAAAATCCTGGAAGCAACTCTACCAATTAAAATAAATAAATCAAGTCATCACAGCTGGATTGTACTAACATTTCAGCAATTATTACATTTTCTGCTTTGTCTGACAGATATCCTGCCCTTGTTAACTGAGTCTACTGAAAAATCTTGTTGAAAGAGCAGGTTGCACCACAGTCCTGGGACAAGTCCTTTCCTGCTTGGCACACATTGAAATGTTACTTTGAAGTTCACGGCTTCTATTGCAGCCTTGCCCTATGTGGAGTAACAGAGATTCCCCCTTCTCTTAACCTCCTGCTACCTATCAGATTAACATCAGCAACATCTTGGAGCTTCATCCCACTGTCTTTCTAATTCCATCCTTGGAAAAAATGTATCTGCTTCACATTAACTTCATATTGATTGCATCAGGCTTGAAAATTGTTACTGCTACTCCCAGATGTTCTTAAGGTTTTTAAGCCTATCGCTGAGAAGAATAAGATGACATAGCAACATTCTTGATCAATTGCTGGGTGGCCCAACTAGAAGTATCTCAGGATACCAAAGCCTGCTTCAGCCCACCCAGCAGTAATTTTCTTGGAAATAGCTAGAAATACAATTGTTCTCACTTTTCTTATTTTTTTTCAGAATAGCCACTTTGGATTAACAATGATTCATTCATGGATTTTTTGCCTTATTACATTGTTTACACTTCTGAACTCCACTCAGGAGATGAAATCAGACTTACATGACCACCTGCCAACATAAAATGTGACTATCCTTATCTCCAAGAGCCAAATAGATAATATATATATAAATACAGTCTTAAGCACTATGATGATTAGACAACAACCCTGAGAATCCTGCTGGTTTTGCTAATTTAGTGTTCATTTTCTTTACCTCTAAATTCTCTTCCTCTCAGTGGATGAAGTAGGCTACAGCAACATTTTCTCTCTTTTCCGAATTTTTTACAATGACTTTTAGAATTTTTTTTCCTTAATAAGGAAACTAAAAAGCAATCATAAAGTTCTAGGCTGCATCAGGCAGATGTCAAGAAATAAATAAGCATTAGGTTCATAATGCTTTGAACTTAGTAACAAATTATATACTTGGATTTTTCTTTTTTTTTAAGAAGGTCATCAAATCTCAGGACAGTTAAAGAATACAATCTACAGTAATGAAACTTACAGTGTAAAATTAACCAGCACCTTTAGAAGAGCTAAGGTGTTCTTTACAAAACAAATTATTATGTCAGCAGGCATCATTTTGAGAGGATGGAAAATACACAAAAAATTCTTGAAGGCAATTTCCTCCCCAAAATAATATTCTAGTTTTATATCATAGCTACTCAACACCTAAGTCATACAAATTTGTACACTCATACTTACCGTGGCAACACAGATACACAGCTCTAAAGGAAATGTTCAATGAGGTTATCCCCCAAACAGGGAGGGAAAACCCTATGTTACTGAAGCTGGGGAGTTTATTTCGACAGCTTTCAGCTTTCATTAATTATTTCTGCTCTACAGAACATTAAACAGTTTCTCAGACTTTATTCAGTGACCTGTTTGCTTATCCTCAAATATCCTGATCAAGGATGGATGAGCTGGCATTTTCCAAATAGAGTGGAAGCTTAGTTCTTTGTACCAATTCCCTTCCTCCAACACAAACAACAAATGACTGTGTACTCTGTACACAACTGCTGAGGTCCTGAGGAAAGAAAGTAGGGCCTTTAAAAGTATTTTCTTTCAAAATTGAATTTCACCTCAACAACATCCTCATTCAGTCAAGGACTATCAAAACAGTATTGCCTTTTTGCCATACTGTAGTCTACCTTCCTCCTAGAAAGGTCAAAGACTTTGTCAAAACAGATAGGTAGGATTTTTTTTAAAGAGCAAAAATAATTTTCCCCCCACTCCCCTGTAAGTTTTCTACAAAATGAACAGTGTGGAAAAAATAATCTAAGTTATTTAGAATTGAAGTCCTGTGTTTAGAAGTAATTTAAGGACTTAGAAGCCTACTTTGTTTGCAAATTTTGTGTAATTTAGGATCTTAAATTATCAGACCCTGGATAAACAAAGGAAACATACAGGAATTAATTACATCCATGATGGATGTACTTTCTTGAAAAATATACAGGAAAACTTAGACAACTAAGAATGGGACCCACAGTACTGTACTGTTTAGTACCCTTTAGCTGTCCTCTTGGAAGGGATGACAAAAGAGCATTGAACGAACCATGATCCTCTCCAAGACTTAGGTGCCATTGTTTGGGTTGCAGGAAGGCAAGTCCTGCTCCCAGAACTAAGCCTGCTATAGTGGAGAGGTATGCACATTCTCCTGTAGACATTTTGTAAGAGGTTGAGTCTTTTAAAAAGAATCTAGAAGAGCAGAATAAAAGTAGTCCCTTCACTCTTTTTTTTTTATCTAGGATTTCATCCATCCAAGATGTGACACGCTGACTTGCAGTTTTTCCTCTGCTTCAGTCCTGATGCTCCCTACTCAAATGGATACCACAACACTGGACTGCAACAGATTCTGCCCAAGGAAAACACTCTAAACTCCCCTTCATACTGCACTGTGCATGGAAACAGAAATAGTTCACATAATGAAAGGGTTGTCAAGGATTGCAAGGGGCTGCTCAGGGAAGTGGCGGAGTCAACAGCCCTGGAAGTGTTCAAGGAAGGCTGAACACGGCACTTAATGCTGGGATTTAATTGACCAGGTGGTGTTTGGTCAAAGATTGGATTTGATCATCTTGGAGGTCTTTTCCAACCTTAATGATTCTATCATTCTATGCCTCTAAGCACTGATTCAGCCACACCGTTCTTGGCTACAGCAACAAATGTAGTAACCTCACTTGTAAATATACATCACAACTATGCACTATAAGACCATGCAAATACAAGACAAATCACTTGCATGGGAGATTTTTTACCCCTTAGAAAATAACAATTGAAACCTGGGTGTAAGGAAAAAAACTCAATGAAAATTACCTTTTTTTCCCTGCTTGTGCTATGTTTAGCACATACAAGCCACTTTTGTTGCTTTTACAAAATGGCAACATGCAATAGGCACCTCAAGAGTAATAAGTTAGAAAAGCTCCAAATGGCTTTTTGGATTTATTTGTTTAGGGTGTTTGCATGAAGGGTGGCCTTGAGAGAAAGTAATATGGCTGTTCAAGGTAAGTGAAAAATGACCAAAGTTTTGCTGCTTCTAATTTATCTGATAGATGCACTCAGGCTTAACAACCACACTTCAGCGATTCTCAGTTTTTTCTTATTTTTATTTTTCTCATTCTCTTAGCTGCAGTGTCCACACTGAAATTTGGCAAAATTTAACTATCAATGAAACACAGGTCCCTTCTGCGTCTCCCCTACAGCCTGATTTACACATAATGCATAAATCTAGGTAACTGGTAGAGTTGTGTCAAAATACTTGGAAATCCCAATTTCCAAAACCAATTTTAATTTATAAGCACTTATTCTTTCATTGTTATTTAACGCTAAATAAAATTAAAATAACCTGTTAAGCTTTCACATATATGAACAGTTTTGTCAAGAAAAGCAAAGCAAAGCACAGCAAGACTAATTCTGAATTGTTTTTTGTGAGCAGGTAATACAAACGGAACTATCTATTCTTAAAATAAGATTTGTTTCAAAAGAATGAAGCATACATCTTAATTCTGCATGTCAGTTAAATTGTGCAAGCAGTGTTTGTCCAAAAAAGTAAAATGATTGATGGCAACTGGTTGGTAAAATACAAAGAAATACAGTTTGAATTCCAAAGTATTTTCTTGTAAATACATTATTTTTTCAGAAAACTTCCTGCTGCAGCATGTGTGAGGATTGGTATACACATGCAAAGTCCTAATAAAGACAAGTTCATAGGCTACATGACATTGTAGAGATCAATCCTGAGTAAAATGGTGCAGCATCAGACTTGGACAATTTATTTTTACAATACCCAAATATGCACTGTTCAAATGTATACTTGCGTATTTTACAGTTTAGCCCTCAGAAAGATTAGTAAGTAGTGTTCATAACATAATTTTTTGAGGTTTTCTGGGGAGAAAACAAAAAGAACTGAGACTGGGAAAAGTAGTGTGATTCTAATATGTAGTAAAAGAAACTAAAATATGAAAATAAATATTAAAATACTTCAGTATGGTACATTATTCTATATATTTGCCCCAAATAAGACTCATTTTTTGTATATCTGGTTGTTTGATTTTTTTTCTTTTCACTTCAGCTTTCTAAAAATTTGGATGTCAGAAGTTGCAAGACTGTACAGTTACAGACAGTATTAAGGGACTGAAAAATCCAAATAAAAGATAACACAATACGGACTTTCTAAGCTTTAGGCTTCCATGTCCCCACTTAGACTTAAATTGGATCTGACAGATATTGTGTGATGAAAAGAATTCATGTTAGCATATTATCTAATGATTTATTAATATCTTCATTACAGAACCTCAGCAACTGGCCCAGAACGAGTTGGAGGATAGTATGAACACCAAAGCTACAACTCAAACACCTTGTTAGGAACTTATATGCAATGTTATGTACTTCACTTGCACAGACATACTGATTTTAAGAAATATTTAAATGCAGTTAGATGTTATTGCATAAAGTAGTACAGGGTCATGCTTGAGTCCTTGTGTTCTTATGATCCTGCTATTTAAGAAGCATTTACTTATGTAATTTCACAGAAAAAAGCCCCACTCCACTCTACGATTTCACATGTGGCAATCCACAGATTTTTACGCCATAACGAGAGCTACAAAACAACAGCAGGTATCTATGAGTAACAGCACTTACAGTGATTGTAAAAGCTATTAAAATGCAGGCAACCATAATTTCATAATGAAAAAACCATATTTCTGTATGCAGAAATAACATTTTTCATCTGTAGTCTTTTACTTTATTGTCCTGGAGCTTTTATACTGCATCTCCCTCTTCTAGTGATTGCTGCACTCTGTAAGAGTCCTGTAGGTCAAACTCAAGGTACTGTGTTTCATAACAAAATCAATTTTCACAATATTTTTGCTGCAGTTTAAAGAGTTACACTAAGTCTGCATCTTTGATAAAATATAACTGATTCAATTGTTTTAAAAATGAGCATATTTGAGAACTACATTGGTCTACCTATATGACAGAGGTAGTCCTATGAATATTCCAGTCACTTTATTACCACAATTGCTAAACAAAAGGAACAGTGTCCTTCATCCAGTCCATCTGACTGCACAAGTAAAATTATTCTTTTAACTTATTCCTTTAGGACACTTCTTTGTATTTTTTTTCCTTTCTATATTTACATTTTTTCCCCAAATTGTATTGTTAGGAAAGAAAAGAAATGCTTTAAATTTTATGTTGCTGATCCTTCAAACTGATTCCTCACACACCTCCTCATGCAGGTTGCTTGCTGTAGAGGAGCTCTGTGCAGCATCAAGTTGTTACAAACAGATGGGCTGGAAGAAATGGACCATATTTTTCTGTGATGTAGCTACAGATATACAGATAACATATATATAGATATATACACACACACACACACATAAACACATATCTGTATCAGAGTGTAAGCACATATCTTTATACCCACGCAAAGATTTACTGGAAATACTAGGACAGTTGGAGAGTCAAACCTCCTCCTTCCAAAAGCAATAGATACCAGGACACTCACATGCTTCTGCTGGGGAAGAAGCTGCTGTGTATCAGCAGATATCCTGTGTTCTAGCCACACCTTGAGTCAGCTTTGTCTGTAACAATATACAGTCAGGGTATATTTATACATTCCTAGATCTATGAAAATAAAAGCTCACATGTATACTTGAGCCTTCCTTAAATACTCAGAAAGAACAGGCGTATTGCTAGAAAGGTGTTTTGTACCCAATCCACGAGATAATTCATCCAGCACAAACCTTTTTCTTCCGACGTATAACTGAAATTCAGAGCTGCAAATGTAATGAACACAATGAGGGAAAAAAATTATGGGCATATAAGGCTTCTTTTCAGGTCTTTTATTTTACCAGATACATTTCCTCTTCTCCCATTATCCTGAGTAAGCAGTGTGTATGGATATAGGCAATTAGCTAAAAGGCCCATCCGCCAGTGAATGAAACTGAACTGTGGTCTGTAATATTTGTATTTTAAGTGCAATTGCTAAATGTGTATCTCTACAGTTTCATGCAGAAGTATTTTTTGCAAGATGACAATATCACAAATGTACCAAAGTGAAAAACAGATGAACTCTTCCAGCAGCAGGAAGTGGTTTTAAATACATGGCCCTAAAATTCCAGTAAAACTCAAATACTATTTTCGAACAACCCATGTAAGTTTTCAATTAACATGAAACAGTTCCTAAACTGTGCATTTCACTACATTAATCAAGCTCAAATTTTAGCTGCAATGCAAATTCTTAATAAATAATCATAATACACAAACTATAAGTTCTCTGTCATCTGTACATGGAATCTATTGATATAAAGAGCACTCTGGACATCTACTTTAATAAAAAATCACTAATCGGAGTTCACCAAAAGGCTAGACTGAAAAACACAAGTACAACTGGTATTCTGAAGGCAATGTTGGTGTGATAATGTTAACTGCCATGGCCTCTTACTCTTCAGAGCCCTTCCCGAAAACAGAGCTCAAGGCTTCTGTACTTGTCTGGCACAGCTGAAGTCTCTGCACCTACTGAGTGCAGATGTGTCTGTCTCACCTGGAACTGATGAACCTTGAAGTCCAAAATTGTTTAGTTTTTTAGTACATCAATGGACAGAATCTGGTTAAGAAATTTTTTTTTAAAAAAATTTATTTTTTGCTTTGCAGTCTGTTCGGAAAGGATAACATGGGTGGAGATACAGTTACCTGATAATGTTTAGCCTGCAAATGCCTGTAGAGTTATTTTGTACCAATCTAGACTGTTCAGATAAATACCCCAGTGACAAGTTGTGACTGAGCTAAGTGATAGTAGACATGTATTTTTGGTAACAGGCTCCTAACAATCACATTGTTCCATGATCAAACGGTGCATCGCATGATGCAGACAAATTTGTCTCTGTGGATAACACTGCATATATTTTTTATGTAGGATCTTATGAATACAACTATGTACACTATGAATATTTAAGGACCATATGCAGGCTGGATCATCAATTGAAAGATGCCCTTCACTTAGATCCCTATATAACAAATATAAATATTTATTACATTGTATTTGTATTAACGTAATTTATAATACTAAAACATGTACAGCTGCATCAGCATTTTCTTTTCTACTCTGTCTAGCATAGAAAATAATTTTCATCTGAAAACTTGGTAACTCATGTCAAGGAGAGAATTATTTCTGCCAACTAAGGACAGCATGAAGGGGATGACAGAAGAACTTATTCTCCACAAAAAATATTTCTGCAACATTAATACGAAGATGTAAGAGTTTTATGCATTTTATTAGTGTTTAGTCCATTGAATAACTATGATTATGACAATCAAATCAAAACAAAACAATTCAAATCAAGAAAATATTATAATAAAGTCGGATTTAGACCATATTGTCAGTATGTGAGAAATTCATAGCAGTGATGAGTCTGACAGCTGTATTCACTTTTATTGCTGCACTGCTCTCAGGACAGTTCTTCTGGTTTCATGAGGCAAGCCTTATTTATTCAGACTACAATCTTTCAGAATAAGATCCAAACTTCAGTTTGCACAGGTAAGCAAAAAACTCTAGAACTGCAGGTTCCCAGGCACTGAAGATTTAGTGCTGACTGTGGATTCTGCTCTTAGAAAAACATTAAAAACACGTCATTACTTTAACTCTGTATTTATGTTTCTCGATTTTTTCACAATAAATATATTTATACTTTTCATGGACAAAACTCTCCAAAATCTGAATAAATCCACTATACTTTCATCAGGCTGCCATGCACAGCATCCTTCTAAACTTCAATAGGGTCATTCAGATAATATAAACATTATCCTGTTTATCACTACTGTACTAAAAATAAAATTTGATTTTTCAAGTCACAGCAGATACAAGCTGAATAGAGCTTAGCTCTTTTTCTAAGTGCCTTGGGTATAAATAGGTAATCAATCATATTTAATCAATATGTTGTTCAGCCATGCAGAATCCCATGTCTATAATTCCAGCTTTATTCAAATGATCTTTAGTCTCAGTACATTCTTCATTGATTTTTTTTTCTCACCCAGAAAAGGCACAGAAATAGGTAACTGTTCCATTTAAAGCTTGGAAATACCAGTTTAGAAAAAAAAAGAAAAATAAAGTAATCCCTGTTACCTATTATTATATCCAATATATTTCACTATTTCAAGGTTTGGAACAACCTTAAAAGTCTTCTTAGTTGTCCTCGCTCTCATTGACAATGTCCTACTGTGATTATAGGAACGCGCTTCAAAAGTACCAATTGCTCACTTTAACATATTTATTAAAGCAGTAACACAGGAGCAAACATGCCATGAATAGGAAGGTTAGGTCTTTATATACAGTTTCCATCTACATCCAGGAATGTCAGACAGAAAGGATTTAAAAGCCTTAAGAATTCCCATTTAAATTATTAAGCAAAGCCCCCGCAACTGCAATTTTGTGGATCGCAGCCACATGTAAACGTTGATTATTCTTTTTAAAATCTTAAAGTATGACAAAATGCCTCTTATTGTCAGTCTTTTCATTGTCCAGGTTGGCACTGAATAAGCATAAGCATAGACATTTCAGTTTGTTTGAAAACTATTGAAAAATGTAAATAATCATTGATCTTAGAATAAACAGTTGAATGTGGCATTTGCTTTCATATTAAATAATTTGAAATGAGAGGAAGAACAGCATGACATTAAAAGCACAATCTATCTTATTGTGTGGTTTTTTTCCCAGTGACTTTGTAAAAGCACTGCTCTCCACTTATTCCAGAAGACAACAAGAATCTGCGTTTGGCTGGTTTGATCAGTGAAATGAGAGGCGAGAGAGAATATTTGCATTTAACATTGCTCTTTAATCTGGCTGTCCTAGTTGTACCAGCTTCACAGCATCTCAACAGACTGGCCTATTTCTTGAAAATAAATTATATTTTTGTTTGTAAAAGCAAGAAGCTCATCTAAGTATTCATATTAAGATGAGTGGCTTTCTGTGCAAAAGTCTTCTTTTTTATCCAACAGTAAAAATGCAAGTGTAGGTAAATATAAAAGCAATGTGTATTTTAGTCCCAAATGTATTGTTTTGGTAATTCTTTCCATCTACTAAGGGAGCAAGCTATAAGTCACTTCAAAACTCACATCAGACCTCTTAGCAAGGTTCACCATAGCTTCTAAAAAAATGTAAAGAAAAATATCACTGGACAGATCATTACTAGCTTCTGATTCAGAAGGAAAAAATACAAATCCAGAGTCAAATGCCCTCCAAAAGAGGATCTGGAAAGCAACAGTAATTTTGGCTTAGATCTGGATTAAGCATGCTTCCAATATTTAGCTTTAATCTTGAGTGGAAAAGCCTGGATGCTCAGATCAAAATATACTGTGCTGAACACTGGCTTTGCCCAGTCAAGTTGCCCTATCCCTACAGCTGTTGAAGGCCAGGTTGGATGGGGCTTTGAGCAACCTGGTCTAGTGAAAGGTGTCCCTGCCCACAGCAGGGGGGTTGGAACTAGATGATCTGTAAGGTTCCTTCCAACCCAAACCATTCTATGATTCTATTATTTATTGCTTCAATAGCAGCAGACCTACTCAAGTACTCTTCATTTCTGTATAAATCATTAATCTCAATCTGTCATGCCTACTGCCTGTTTCGTAAGTTGCCAACAAGACCTTAGCCTTTAGAGGACCCTCAAGTCCTTCTCCACAGAGCTGCTTTCCAGTAGGTCAGCCCCCAGCCTGTGCTGGTGCCTGGCATTATTCTTCCCTAGGTGCAGGACCTTGCATTTGCCTCTGTTGAGTTTCAGACTGTTCTTCTCTGCCCATCTCTCCAGCTTGTCAAGGTCCTTCTGAAGGGCTGCATAGTCCTCTGGGGTATTGGCTGTCAGCAAACTTGCTGAGGAGGCCTCTGCTCCTTCATCGAAGTCTCTGATGAATAACTTAAACAATACTGGGCTCAGTATTGAACCTTGGCAGACACCACCAGTGACAGGCCTCCAACTAGACCCTGTGCCACTGATCACAACCCCCTGGGATCTGCCATTCAGCCAGTTCTCAATCCACCTCCCTCCCTACCCATGTAACTGTTCTATTGGGTTTGTGTGGCCAGCTTTTGATAGTGGGGGGGCTACGGGGGAGGCTTCTGTGAGAAGCTGCCAGAAGATTTCCCCACATTTGTCAGAGCCAATGACAGCTGGCTCTGGGACAGAACCACCACTGGCAAAGGCTGTGACCCCATGGGAGGCCCATGCTGGAGCAGGCTCCTGACAGGGACCTGGGGACCCATCGAGAGAGGAGCCCATGCTGGAGCAGGCTGTGCCTGAAGGACTACACCCTGAGGACAAGTGATCCACGTTGGAGCAGTTTGTGGAGAACTGCTGCCATTAGATGGACTCATGTCAGAGAAATTCACGGAGGACTGATTCCTGTGGGAGAGACCCCATGCTGGAGCAGGGGAAGGACTCCTCTCCCTGAGCAGCAGCAGCAACAACCTGTGGTGAACTGAGAGGACTGTAACCCCCATTCCCTGTCTCCCTGCACTTAGAGAGGAGGCAGAGCTGGGAAGGAGTTGAGGGGGTGGGGAAGGTGTCTTTTTAAGACTTATTTTGCTTCTCATTATCCTGCTGATTTTGTTGGTAATAAATTCAATTAATATCCCCAAACTGAGTCTGTTTTGCCCTTGACAGTATTTGGTGAGTGATTTCTCTCCCGGTTGTTATCTCAACTCATAAACCTTTCATTATATTTTCTCTCCTGCGTCCAGTTGCGGAGGGGAGTGATATAGAGGCTTTTGTGGGTGCCTGGCATCCAGCTAGCGCCAACCCACTACAACTGTCTTGTCTCAACCCAAGAGTTTTCTCACTTTTACACTTCTGAATGTCTCCTTTATCTCACCAGGGAAGTGAGCACCTGCATGAGGCTTAGTTGTTGGCTGGGGTTAAAACACAACACCAGGTCACAAACCCAGGACCAGCCCTCTTGATCCCAGAAGCTGCACAGCAGCTGCCAGCTACACTCTCCATCCAAATTCACACCCAATGAACTGCTTTTAAAGTGAATAAGGTTCACACAGTAACTACTTTCCCATTGCGTGTATTTTCTAATGTCAGTACCTCCTCTTCCTGCGGGTAAGAAGTTCCTGTAAGATACTATCTAGGCTACACTCAATATAAGGCAAGTTTCAAAGGTGAGTAAAAAAAAAAGGCACAAAGTAAGTTACACCCCCTTCCTGCTCCAGCCATCTTCTTTTCTGAAAGTTGTTCCAAATGTTTTTCCCTCTGGCTAGGCCTGACATTCAAAATGTTGCACAAGAATATATTCCCCACAACGACAGGACTTTACTTTTCTTGAGAAACCTTCAGACATCTGCTTTTATGGATTCTCAGAAAGGCCATCAGGAAACCTCAAAATATTTATATATTGGATAATCCAAACTTTTAAACGCTTATCCAAACCAATTTGAACAGTTAGATGTTTCAAGGTCAAACAGTCAATACAATCTCTGATTAGTAGTGCTTAGCAAATGGGTAAAGATTTTTTTTCAGGAAATGCTGTCTAAACATTTTAAAAAAATCTGCTGTAGCCATTCGATTCTATTTCTTGAATTCACTTTAAGATCAACATTTAAGTAACTATATTTCAATAGAGCAAAGAAAAATAAAGAATATGGATACTCACAATCAATGACAATGCATTCATATATACCACTAATCAAACCAATGGCGCTTGCATATAATAAGAAAAAAATGGTGTGAAATACTGTAATCAAAAATGAAAAATATAAACTCATAAGGAAATTCTAATACATTTTTGGGTTCCTTAGAAGCAGAAAAAAAAAAGTGAATTGGATAAATTATTCATTATAAATTAGTTATTCATCTGTAGGATTAAGCGTGAAAGAACAATTACACATGACATTTGCTGCAGGTCAACAAATAGATCCACTTGCTTTTAGTATCCAGCCAGATATCTGATTTACTATACGGTTTATTTAGAAAGAAAAACTGTGCTGATGATTTTCTGCAAAAATAAAAATATTTTCCCTAAACATAATTTGCAATATTACATGTAGATATGTGACAGTGAACTTTTCCTTCTACCAGCACAGCATCAGAGTTCTAGTTATTATCTCAGTCCGTCAGATATCAAAATGATTTAGATTGAACTTACGAACTTTTTTAAAATGACAAGAAATTTTCATTGCAAACTGGTCCATGATAGCAATCTCATATATTCCTAGCTGTGGAATATAGATGTTGAAAGGACACAGGAGATGGAAGGATCTCCAAAACATGTGAGTTTTGTCCTATAAGGCAGCATGTTTTTTTGCTGTTATCTAAGAAGGGGAAAAAAACCCCACAAATACATATGTTTGTTTTTATTGGACTAATATATTACAAATTAAACTGACTCTTTTAATTGTGTATATATTTTGTGCTCCTGAGAGTGTAGGCATTTCAAAAATATGTTTGAACTGGCTGAATGCCTTCCTAACCTTGATAATCCAGCTGCCTCAATTTTTCCTCCTGCATTCCATATATTTACTATCCAGAAAAACTGCAAGAAATGCTCCCTAAAAGATGCTTAATACCCTAGGACATTTACTAGTACTGTAAATGAGAAAAGATTACTTCAATTATAATCTTAATCTTACATTACAAGGGTTCTGTATCTCCACACAAAGGAAGGTCTCATACATTTTGATACTAACAGACAATAATGTACTGTCTGTCAAGGAAGGGTATACTTTTGAAATTCCATTTCTTAGCAGGACTTTTAGCTCAAAAGTGTTGACGTAAATAGGAGTCACAGGAGTGACTTTTTTCTCCTTCCTTTTTTGCTACTGTTGTTCAGTTGTGATTCTTAGAATTAACAGAATGTGCATCCCTGATTTGAAGTGGCCGTGATCTAGTCATTACACTAAAAATACACATGGTTGAGTGAAGCTTTAACAACAAAGATTGATTTCTGTTTCATTTTCCTTTCTTCTGTTCTAGGAAGACTATTAATTGAATAAAAGTGCATCTTTCCCTGGTGGTAGGATTAGGAAACAGACTGGATGTTCATCTTACTCTTGGGCTTGCCATAGCTGGAAAAATTCAGACATCGTATTTGATAGCACTTTCTTCCCTATTTGGATATCTGTTGTTATGGTGATAGTTTCAGGAAGAAACATTAATGAGGATGACTTGAAAGCTTTGATGTGTACAGCACAATTATTTTAATACCTCATAAGAAAAGGTGACAGTTAGTTAGTACTGCTCCTGGCTAAAGATGCATCATTGTATCAGCTTTCATTAAAACTACCTGAATTTCTATTTGTTATGTATCTGTAACACAGTGTTGAATGTAATAAAAAGGATTTGGAACAACACCACATCTCCCCTCATTTTCTCACAAAGGATATAAGATGTTATTCTTAGGAATTTGATTACAGTAAAAACTGACTTTAAGTATAAAATACAGATTTTAGAATATCTGTATTGCTCTTTTCTGACACCCCGAGAACTATCCAGCATGATCGCTCATATCCAAAACTAAGCTGTGAACAAATCTGTGAACCCACATCACCCAGCACAGGCCTGCAGACACATTGCATCACCCAGATTGTCGTTCACCTGCAGGGGGAAAGCATTAAAGACAAGAGAGGTTATGGGCCTGGACGATTCCATCTCAGAAGGACTTGATGTTCATCACAGAGCTTGGCTCACACATTGTGAATGAAGGCATTTACTTACATAGTCTTCATAGGCCTCGTGTGCGGGCGGCGGGGGTGGTCTGTAACCCGGGACAGACGGGGCGCCCCTGGCTCGAGGGGTGGGAACGCCCCTGGCCACCGGTGGGACAGGCAGCGCTCCACGTGTCACCGGCGCTCCTCGGGGTGCTTGGGCACCTCGTCCAGGCAGCGGGGGAGGAATGGCACCCCCACGTCCCCTGCAGGGAGCAAAAAGGAATGATCACTCTGGCATGTCCAGCAAGGGAAGACATGCATGTGCTACCCCATTTTAAAGGCTCTCACCTTTTTTACTACTATTTAAAATATCGTGTAACTCTGGGATTTTGGCAGCTGCAATGTCAAGCACTTTTAGGCAGTATCTCAGGCAGAACTCATATTATGGAAAGGCATTATTTTTAAACCATCCAGTGCCTTTTACACCTGATCCTCTTGTTGCTTGTACTAATAAAATTCTAAATTGCTGTAATGCACAGAGTTGCAGAATTGCGCCAAAGCAGTTCTAGAAGATGAAGAAAATGAGGAACCTCTTCTGTTGTTCTCAAATTATTTTACAATAGCAGTCATCACTCTCTTTTTCATGTTTATTGGTAGGTGGGAGAAATTGATTGGCAGAAGATATTGCAGGACAGCAGAAACTTGCAAGGCAAAGTAGAGGAAGGGCAGAAAAGGAGAGGAATAACTTTTCTTCCTGCCTAATTTAATTCAGCACAAAGGAATGGTAGCGTGAGATTCTGCTTTCCCCCACTGCACAGAGTGAATAGGGCATACAGACAAGCATGGAAAGAGGTTTAGCATCCTCCTGGCTATTTATGTTATATCTCCCTTGCTGTACTAATTAGTAAGTCAGAAAAAGCTGATACTGTTTAAAAAGACCCATAACTATACCACATGACGAAACAGAAGAAGGATATATCAGGGTAGCAGTGTGTGGGTTTTGTTTCAGAGCAGTATGCTCCTGGGTGTGCTTTTTGGAAGACTATGAATGCCAGGTGTAACAACCGTGCATGCCATCCAGATCTACAGTTGTGAATGGAACTCAGGTCTCCTGTAGCAGTAGGAACTGTGGCTTGTTCCCTGCTGAGACAACCAAAGCCATTGCATTAGCTTGTGATGTTCATTACTACAAGTTTCAGTAGCTGATTTTAGACATGCAGAATAACTGAATGGTTTGTGCTGGGAGGGACTTTCAGAGATCCTCTAGTCAAAACCCTGTGCCTTGGGCAGGGACATCTTTCACTAGATCGAATTGTTAAAGATCTGTCCAACTCAACCTTGAATATTTACAATGATGGGGCATCCACAACTTTTTCCAGTGTTTCTTTCCTGTGTCCAACCTCTTTCCATTTAAGACTGGTAAAAAGTCTCTCTCTTTCTTATAAGCCCTCTTTATATATAGGATGGCTGCAATAAGGTATGTCCGGGGCCTTCTCTCCTCCAGGCTGAACAACCCAGCTCTCTCAGCCTGACTTCATAAGGAGAGGTGGTCCAGACCTCCGACCATTTTTGTGTCCCTCCTCTGGATCTGCTTCAACATATCCATGCCTTTCTTGTTCTGAGAACCCCAGAGCAGGATGCCATACTTGAGGTGGGTCTTAGCAGAGAGGAGCAGAGGGGCAGAATCCCCTCCACTGACCTCCTGGCCACACTGCTTTGGGTGTTGGCCAGGATACACTTGGCCTTCTGGGCTGTGAGCACACGCTGGGCTGCTCTCAATCCCTTCATCGCCCACTCTGTGCTGACACTGGTGATTCCCCAGGTGCACTTGGCCTTGTTGAACTTTACAGGATTCACACAGGCCCACACCTGAGACCTGCCAAGGTCCTTCAGGACAGCATCTTTCCCTCAGGTGTATCAACCACACCACCATAAATGTAATTATGCTATTAGCGTAAATTATTACCATAATTATTTAGCTTAAAATACTTCAGTCGCAACTTGGTTTTTTTAATATTCTCCTGGGATTTTTGAGTGGAAAACAGGGAAAGCATCCAAGATATACGATCTGTGCAACTGATTCAATCAGTTGGGCACTTTGCAGGAATTAGAGGCCAGCACTCCACCGATTATGCTTTGAATCCAATTTAAAAGCTGCCAGTTCGTTGCAGTGACATTCTGAACATCATGACTAAGTCAAGCTCTTCAGAGATCTTGGGTGTAAGGAAGACTGAGCCCAGAGACTCTTTGAGTGGAAGATGGTCATGAATGCCAACTGCAAAAAAATTCTAGGTAAGTCCATCATACTACCGATTAAAAAACTCATGCAGGAATAACTGATAGCAAACATGGTAGACACCTTCAGGGAAAAAACCTCAGAGGTCACAGGAAAGATCAGCCTATTCAATTACTGAAGAACTCCTTTGTCAGCATAACATAAGGTACCCCCATATCCTATTTCATCCAAAGTAAGAGTCAGTTTTTTAGGACTCCTCTTGAAAAGACCTCTATGGAGAGAAGACCAGAGGTCTAGGTAACTTAGATGCCTGATGCAATTAAGTTCTTAAGGGTTCACAGTGGAAAATAGGTCTGAGAGAATGTACTAAGATTTTACACTGGCCTTAATAATAAGCAGAGATATATGTTATTTAGATATGAAAAAATACTTGGAAGAAATCAGGAAACATTCACATCCCAATGTTTTTAGAATATGCCGATCAAATTCACTTAAAACCGATAGCCCATCAACAAATAACATATAAGGCAGTTTATATATAGGTATATTTGTATATATACGCAGTATAGATGTAATATGTACAAGAAGTAACTATGTGGCAAATTAAGTTCCACCTAGACTATGTGGCCTTCTCTGACTACATTATTATTTTGACCAAAGATTTTATGCTACTGACCATAACTGCCTTAGTACTAGCATAAAAGTATTCTTTCTTAGAAATATCCTTTTCCCATCTTCATAATCTGCTCTCATTTTTTGTTTATTACTTGTATACCACCCATTGTACTCTGTGAACTGTAGATCAGAAAATCTGGAACAATATCGACCTCCCAGGTTATCAGAACACAAATATTTTGGTTTACTGACCAGGATATGTATGTAATGGTCTTTTTTTTTTTTAACTATGGGGTTTTTTACTATTGCTTACACTCTGTAAAGCTATTGACATAGTAGTTCAGGTTACCACACCTTGAAGGAGCTGCAGGTGGCACACGGATCCCTCTTCCTCGAATGCCCCGTCCACGTGATGAATCCTCAGAACCATTCAAATATGAAAGCTCTCTCAGCTGCTCCTGGCGAATTTCATCATTATAATCCTGAAATGCAAAAGGGGAAACTTTCTGAAACTTTGTATTTTGGCTAAGCTGACAAACCACCCAAACCAGAAATTCCATGGATGGTATTTGGGTGAACTGCTATGCTTTATCACTGGTATGCTGAAAAACTGTACAAGTGGGAGTGGACAACTACCTATAATATATGGACAGAAAAATATATGTGTATGGGTAGTGAAGGTGGTCAGAAAAAGCATGAACATGCAAAATAAAACACAAAAGGCACAGAAGGCATAGACACAGAGAAATGTATCTGTATGCAAAATGCAAATGGACTTTCACATACAAAAGGTACAAACTTCAAGCGACTTGTAATTAGACAAAAACATGTTTTATAAATATTCTATATTTTTGGCAAACTCCCCTGGCTACCTCTATGCACTTAAAACACAAATTCTACCTTATATTGCACATTAGCATGACTGGATGATTTAATTTGATACCAATTAGCATCACTGAATGTAGCCTTCAGTTATTTTGTATATCCCGAAAGGAGGTCTCTCTTTAGGAGTCAAGTAACAAAGTTATGTTTACTATAAAAAATTATTAATGAAATAAAATAGGCCCATTCCAAGTCAGCAGGGTATCGACTTCAGCACTGCAGTTTCTGTTGGCTCAGTAAACAGAACATCAGATGAACTTCCTTATCACAGACTCACAAAATTGTTTGGGTTGGAAGGGACCTCAAAGATCTAATTCCAAGCCCTCTGACATGGACACCTTGTTGATTTCCTCTTCATTGGAATGCCTGACTGGGAGAGGTGATCCGTGAATATTAGCCATGTCTATTGGGCCCCTCTTCCTTCTAGGGCTCTATTCCACTGCATTCCACCAAGCAGCTCCCTGAAGAGACCAAAGTCTGCTCTCCTCAAGTCTGGGGTAGACCTTGCTGTGCACTCTCCTCCCTACCTTAAGGATCTTGAACTCCATCATTTCATGGGCAGCCCAGGCTACTCTTGAGCTTCAACTTCCCCACTAGCCCCTCCCTGTTGGTGAGAACAAAGTCCAGCATAGAGCGCCTCCCCAGTGGCTTCTCCAGCACTTGGAGAAGAAAGTTATCCTCAAGGTATTCCAGGAACGCATTTGCCCTGCTATGTTGTTCCTCCAACAGATGTTGGGGAGGTTGAAGTCCCCCATGAGGCTTGCGAATGTGAAGTTGATCTTTTCTGTCTATAGAGTGTCTCATCCACTGTAATACATCATAATGGACAATTTTTACTTATTTTACAATGCTTTTCAAAATTCTTTTGTCAGAAATTCGTTTTTCTTACGCTTCCTTCCATTGTATCCAGCTTTTTATGGGCTGATTACTGTACTGCAAGTCCACTGCAGCAGCCAGCTCGCTGGCAGCACAGCTGTGTGCCAGCTAATTATTGTTTCAAACCAGAAAGGATTATTGAATTTCAGCTCTTCTGTCCTTCCATCCTTCCACAGGCAACTGCATTGACTGTCATGCAAGGACCTGAAAATGCATTACAAGTGACACCCCTTAGCAAGTTAAAGACCAAGTGAACAGTGAGCTGGAACTGAGGCCTTGCTCGTTCCTTCTTTTTCCTAAGGAGGTCCAGGAAATCTGTTTAAAGATATGATCCTGATCCTGTGTTCTAAGAGAATGTAGGCCTGGTCACGATTTCCTTTCTAAATTTCTAGAGAGGGTAGCTGGAGAAAAATCTATTAACGGAATTCAGAAAAGAACCCTATTTATACAATATAGTGTGTGATAATTGCAGCACAACCATAATTAAAAACAAATCACTAATTTGCTAATAAAATAGATAATGGCTTTCATTTCATACCATCTCCAAGTCTTTTTGCACATTTTTCTATCCTTCTAACAGTAATGGTTATAAATAGGACTTCAAACTTGCTGATTGACTTCACCCTCCAGATTCCACACTGGTGCTGAGGCTGAACTCCATTAATAAAGCAGGTATATTCTGTAAGAGGAAAATGTGGGCAAAAAAAAAAAAAAGAAAGGACCTGCAAGGGACAGAAATTGGAATTTCTGTGTTGCTGCTTTAACCTCTCTCTTTTGGAATATTGCTGTATAAATGAATTCTACTAGAAATTGCCTCAAAGACACTATTCCTCCCTCAGGTAAAAATTTAATTTAAAATCTTAGTATCGACAAAACAGAAAATCCAAATCAAACTTATAATATGTAACAAGATCTGCAAAACCTCGCCATTCTGTTATGCAATGCCCTTAGTTTTAGCGTGCAGGTTATTTGCTGCCAAGTTCGTTAAGAAACAGTGTATTTTGAAATGACAAGGTAAAGACAGCAAAGTACATGGAAGACGCTGGGACAGGTCACTTGAAAGAGAAAGATTTCATTAAAAAATATAACTCCATATAGATAATTTATCTTATGGGCTCCTTAAAAAGCATAGTAAGGATCATAATTTCTAAACCTGAAACCTGAAATTTTCAGCAGAAATGCTCATTTTGCCTCTTCCATTAAACAGAAACATAACACTGAATTAATCTTTCAGAGCTGCTACAAGTATAGCTAGAGTCGGGGTTTCTATCCTGATGAATATTTAATTGTATCTGAGTTCAGATCCTAGCACATGAGCAAAATTATGCTGCTGATGCTTCATATATATATCTAGTCCCAAGAAAGAGTAAATGATGTTGCAAGACATACCTATACTGAAACACGCACAAGGAAGCAGCTGCACACTACAGTAGTATATTTTGTTTCAGAAAAAAAAAAACCCAAAACAACTTTTTTATGTCAAAATAAGCTCATGAAAAATGTCCTGTACTTCATAACTTTTCTTATAGTTTTCTAATAGCCTTATAGCTATTTTTACAGCTGATAATCTATGTTAACTTATATGTTTTGCTCTTGTTTATATCCTTAAAGACATTACTTCCTATAAACAGCTTTTTCATTTACTGCTGATAAGGAGGGTGCAATCGACTTGTATCATGGTGGTCAGTGTTTACTAACACAGTGAGCTAACCACCCATGCCCAGGACTATTCACCTAAATATACATCTTGACTTTAGAAACACCAAGGATTTACAACATCAGCAAAGTCATAGCACCCAGGGCCACCATAAATTGTCGTGTTTAAGTAAATGCCTAAAAAACCAAATTACATGTTTAGATAAAACATTCACTAGTCCAGAAAACATCAACATGTTTACCCCAAATTACCACAATTATGTTTATTAATGAAGGTTAGGAGTGATTAATTAGGTTGGTTGCCTTGACTGCTGAAGGAACAAAGGAAACCCATGTCCAGGTTCTCTGAAGGAAATTAGAGTGGCTGGTGGCAGCTCACCCATGGGCCCTTCTGGCAGCAGTGACAGGAGGTGCAGCAAAGAGGGGAAAGCACAGAAGATGCTAGAGAACTCAATAAACCATTTTGGTAAAAAGTACTTTTGGTGAAGTATGATGCATGTTGCAAAACCTGATCTGAATTAATAAGAACATGTAGTGACAAGGGAGGAGAGTTAATAAAGAAATCAAAGCATAAGGCATAGAAAGACCAAAAGGATTTGGGGAATATATATCTATCATTACCATAACAAAGGCTCATAGAAGTCAAGGATAAATCAATCCCTTAAGGACTCTGATCTCCTGCCCTGATGTACTCGGCACATTTAGGTTCTATTATAATTCTATTAATAAATATCATTACTCTTATCTGTGACAGCTGAATTTCATTCTTACCAGACAGTTAGCAGAAGAGTAATTTAGGTTAAATTCAAACTACCTTGAGAATGCAGAGTTATACATGGCAAATCTAAAATGATAATCACAATATTTTACACTGACAATTTTGAAGCATGAATAGGGCATACTCTTTCACTCCCACACATGTAATATCCTCTGAAGCTCTGTGTTGCCAGCATAGAGCACCACATTCCCAGACATATGTTTGCTCATCCTGCCACACTCTCTTCTTGTGCTTAGGCAGCCGAAAGGGAACAGGAGACGGATTTGGACTCCTGCAGCATTTGTGCATCCTGCCCAGCTCCTAACATCAGCAAAAGACTTCCAGGGCTCTGTGTACTTGCAAAGATTCACTGAAGCTAGACAATCTCCCCTAAATTCTGTTGGTGCTGTCTTGAGGCTATTTTCAGGCCGCTTAAATTCCAATTAGGCTAAAATTTCCATTGAGTACATGCTTCAGAAAACTCACAGCCAGAAAATGGGGCACAGAAGACACTGTGAATTTTAGGTGGAGATAGGTGATGGGAATATAGCCCTCTTGTTTGGTTTGGTTTTAGACGAATTATTTTGGACACTAAAAGAGACATTGTCCACATATCCCCTTCTGTATATGGAGAAGCACTAAAAAACACTGTGAAAATAACTGGAGATGAGGAGTTCCTGGAGTCTCCGCTTTGTGTTCCCTGTGGCCTTACAAGGGTGAACTGTGCTATGCTTCAGCTTCAGAGCATAGTGAGAACCACTCGTCTGGAGTCATGGGGTCAGGATCTGCAGTTCAGTACACTGAAGAGGCCAAGAACCCTGGAATTTCCACTTTTTAGTTGAGTGCTTTAATATCAGACTGTTACAAAGAAGAACAGTAGTGGCTGCTCAGTACTAGAACGACTCGATGAACTAAATCCTGAGTTGACAAGAGATATTTGGCATTTCCCGTTAACTTTTTTATATTTTAAAATCCTGTTCTAAGACGCCAGTGCACTCAAATATAAACATATTGAACATGCTCCTGCACATATCAATAGCATTTATCAGTGTCAGCTTAGGAAATTTAGAACAATTGTGCCAGGTAGGTTGGATAGCCCTCTTCATCACCTAGAATTTGGGTGAGACCGTGCCTCAGGTGTGCATGTAAATTAGTTGCTGCACCTGGGTTGGAGCAATCCAGGTTGGGGGAATGAGCAGATCGAGAGCAGCCCTGATGGGAAGGACTTGGGAGTGCCAGTGGAGGAGAGGCTGGACATGACCTGGCAATGCCAACTTGCAGCCCATAAAGACAAACCTACGCTGGGCTGCACCAGAAGCAGTGTGGCCAGCAGAGTGAGGGAGGTGATTCTGCCCCTCTGCTCCACTCTGGTGAGACCCCACCTGCAGTGCTGCATCCAGCTCTGGGGTCCCCAGCACAGGAAGAACATGGACCTGTTGGAGTGAGTCCAGAGGAGGCCACCAAGATGATCAGAGGGATGGAGCACCTCTCCTGTGAGGAAAGGCCAAGAGAGCTGTGATTGTTCAGCCTGGTAAAGAGAAGGCTTTGGCGTGATCTAATTGTGTCATTCCAGTACCTGAGGGGAGCGTATGAGAAAGATGGAGAGAGAGACTTTTTAAAAGGGCAAAGTCACAGGACTACTTTCAAACTGAAAGAGAACAGGTTTAGATTAGATATTAGGAAAAAATTCTTTACTGTGATGGTGGTGAGGCAACGGGACAGGTTGCCTAGAAATGTTGTGGATGTCCCATCCCTGGCAGTGTTCAAGGCCAGGTCAGATAGGGCTTTGAACAACCTGGCCTAGTGGGAGGTGGTTTGAACTAGGTGATGTCGCTGCTGGGACCGCTTGACCGCCCGGAAGGCCAGCGGGCGACATACAAGAGTGTCCGAACAGACAGGGACACCTCGTTGCCTCCTTTCGGTGGCGAGCCCCGTCGCGGGGCTTCTCCTTCAGCTTTCTGCCCTGAATGGGTCGGGTCGCAGTCGTGGTTGCTTAGCAGCAGGCGCAGGCAAAGGAGGAGAGAAGGATTCTTTGTTGCAGTTTTCCAAGTTTTTATTCCCCGCCCGGCAGGACAGGGGAACGCAGAAACAAGGAGGGGAGCAACCAAAGAACGAAAGTAACAGTTGCAATGGGTTTTTAAACTACCCACAAAAAGGGGCGGGACAGGGGGACAAACCAATAGAGATTTGACGGGTAGTGACACACAGCCAGTGGAGAGGGAGTCAGGGAGGGACTTACTTGAATGAACCAACAGAGAGTACAACTGAACAGAACTTTCTGGATACAAAATACATAAACATGAACTAGGGGAAGAACAGGGGAGGGGATTCCCCAAGACTGGCAGCTTTAGGGCAGGGTCTCAGACCCACCTTCGGAGTTACTGTCTCTGGTGGGAAAATCCACCCATTCAAGCCCAGAAGTGGGCATAGCCACCGCAGCAAGGTGATCTTTAAGGTCCCTTCCAACCCAAGCCATTCTATGATTCTATGAACTGCATCCTTAAGCTTCATACTGTGTCCTTCTAAAACTAATTTAAAGTTGATTGCAAAACATGAGATTCATCTGCAGCTGAGCCCATGCCCAACCAAGCAATCCCTACAACGTTCATCAGAACTGTGGGAACTGGCTCTAGCCCACCCTCCGTGGGTGTCTGATGGGTATGACGTATGTTCTCAACAGTATATGGAGGAGCTCAAACCCCCCAGCTGTTTTGATGTTCCTCGATAAAACCCACGCTCTCTGAACCCATGTTTAATGTATATGCATGGTTTCCTGGTTACCTACAGTCAAAGCCATCTGTTAGGATGGCTCTTTGCCCATTCACAGATTGTTCTAGTTATCACACCAGAGCATAGGTGCCAGGTAATGATGGGTTTAGATGGACAGCCTGCAGTGCACCACAAGTGACAAAGCTTCTGCCAGAATGACTACAGTACTGCATTAGCAACACATGCCTCTTTGCATTTGCCCATATATACTGGCACTCAAGTAAGGCCATTTTGTATGCATGTAGTTCTCTGGCAGACCCCAATAAATACATAAAAATATGAATATAATCCATCTGAGCCCAAGGAAGAAATTACTTTTTCTAAGCAATCAGCAACTTAGCCAGATCCATAGCCATAAACGTTATGCACTTTCACTTGCCCCATATGCAAAAGGTGCTGTCTTTACCTGCTTACAGTCTGTCTGAAAAATAAACCTTAATTGTGTGGATCACCCTTAGAGATTGAAACACATAAAACAGACCATACATTTCTTTCAGTCGCAGTTTGAATGTATTGCAGCCAATATGAGTTTCAGCTTCTAAATGCCTATGGGCAGAAAGCAAGCAGATATAAGCTAGAGCCACGTACACTTGCCTTTGAGGTTAGTTGACAGCTGGGGGATTTGTCAGCTTGCCACAGAGAGCACTCACCCAAGCGTGGATGTCATTTTTCTCTTTGAGCATGCACAATTAAATCTGCCTGGCATCATCAGCATGGGGCACCGCTCTCTACAAGCAGTGTGGAAGGCAGGGGGGTGTTTTCTCCTCGGCATCTGAAGAGAAGCTGCCAATCCCAGGGTGGAATTTGTACATAGGCAAAGTGCTAAGAAACTTCGACCCAGATATTTCAGTCTTTGACAGAACAGAGCAAAATAAATCCCAGCTAATTGTATAATAATCTAAATTTTGTTTTACATACTAAGAGACCTTTCAGAAGAAGATTATTGCAGTTTACATGGAAATGATGTTAACCACACAAAATAATCACACTGAATATGGGTGCATGGCTTTTGAAAAACTTGCAGAAGCCTGTATTAAATTGCAGCCATTTACCCCAATTTGTTCCACCCCTCTTGCTCACAGGCCCCACACAAATGGATACTGTGGTCTGTAATTCATTCAAATGACAGCTATGCTGCCACAGAAGTTGGTTAGCTGACAGCTCCCTATTTCTGAATTTAATTCCAAGTGAGCTCTGGCTGCCAGAGACCTGTGCTTATTTACAGCTGTCACTTGAAGGAGACATATAAGGGAATTGGTAATATGAACAGAGGGCATATAGCAGGCTGCAGGAAGGGTGGTGTAGCCACCTAATCCTAAAGAAATTGTTGTGGATTCCCGCTGGATGTTTACATTAGCTTCTAGGAAGAAAGGGATGTGATATGACTGGTCTTTCTCCAGGAAAACCCACTTGCTTCAAAGGAGGCAGGGAGAGGAGTAGGACTGCCACCATTCTCCAGCTGGTTGCTGAAGCTCTGCTACTAATGAGATCATTACCTGCTCTTAAGACTGGAGTAACTGTCTACTATAATTCACTTTGAAGCCAACATAAGTAACAAGCTATACATAGTACCTATGCAACTTTTTTTATTCCAGCTGTGCCAGGTAGGACCCAGATTGCCTCCTGCTAACCCACTGCTGTAGGTTTGCAGCTCCCTCGTCAAGGATAACAGCGACGGCAACAGCAGCCAACAAAATTCAGTGTTTGCTCTTGTTTAGTGTGCCTGTCTCATCCAGCCTGGCTACAGCCACGCTCCCTCAGTCCCATGTGGCACAGTAAACAAAACGTGCTGCTCGACCGGAGGAGACTAGAAAGGGCAACCAAGAATGAGAAGTCTGTGCAAGAGAGCATCTTACTACAGATCTGTGGAGTGCCCTTTCTTTTACAGTTTCTGAATCATTTCAGAACTTTAAAAAATCCTATTAGGTGATAATCAGTACAGGTTGATAGCATATAATATATTGTGACTGAACTTGATACATGACACAGGAACTAGTTTTTAAAGCAATTTTAGTGATATTTTTACTGATTGCAATATAGGATTACAATAACATGAGCTGTTCTTGGACTAAGGACTGTCTTGGCAAGCACGAAGTCTATTTTACAGATGCAGAACAGAAATTTCTTAATAATGATGCTAGGATATACTGAAATCTATTAATAATTGTAAGTCAGGAGATAAAGATTATCTTAAATTTCAGTTACCACAGACCCAGCTGTAACATCCTGGGAGCAGAAACTGGCAGAAGGGTGACTCATTATAGTCAGCACTCTCTTGACAGAGGAGCTGTGGGAATGGTAGTACAGCCTGTGTGTTTGGTCCTCCATTTTTCTAGAAAATAGATTGCTCCAGACTAACCCAGGTTCTGGTCTAGATTCAGCTGCATGCAGGACCCTTTAGGAACTCTGAATATCTCTTTGATCATCCAATTTAGCCATAGTCTGTATCTATGAAGTTTTTTTGTAGGCTTAGTAGATCTTAGAACAAGATCACCCAGGTCACTGATGCTCTGACTGGAGCAGTATTGTCTCCACTCCTGATGGCACTGCACTAGCACCATCACTGCCTGGCACTGTTGCTTGGCAGAGAACAAACTGGTGGCAAAGCTGGACTGACGGCAAAAGAAAGGATGGAAACAGAAACTCCTTCTGGGAACTTCAAGCTGCCATGGGGGCTTGGCTTTAGAAGGCAGCAGCAGTGCCTGGGCATTTTCCCTAGCCAGAGGTTGAGACAGAAAACACAGTATCTCTATTTCTCATGCACTCCTCCTACACAGCAATCTGACTAACTCAAACTAAACAGCATAGCACATCCCACCCAGTGCCAAGACTTTTTTGCATAGTAAGGGAGAAAAAAAAGATACATGCTGGGAAGATGGTCTGTAATAGCATCATAAAAATACAAGAGCAATTTTCACCGCTGGAATCAAAGATATTTTCAATCTGCTTGGTTTGAACTGCTATAATCTAAATTAGTTTCATTGCTGATAGATTTATGGATAGCCAGTGTAATGGTACAGAGGACAATCACAGGAGAACAAGCAGGTATGCGAGGAGTCCGCCTCTCTATACTAAATTCAATAAGCATGAGGAAAAGACAGTGAAAGAATGCTGCTATTGAACCCCAGGGTCACTGTCTGAACCATCACAGAAACTAAAAATATTAAAATAAAATAGATTTAGCTTTCTGAAGTTTATGCCTAACTTCATTTGAGAAAGAGTAGAAATATGTAAATAAATAAAAAATAGTGAAAGGAAAAGAAACAAACAAGAAAAGCTGAAATCATGTCAGTGGAAAACCAAAGCAAATGGCAAGCTCAACGAACTAGCAACAAACACGTAGGTTTAAAACAGCTGATTTAATAATCCCATTAGAAAGGTATACATCAGGTGTAAGATGCTTTAAGTTTAGTTTTTTTCAGAATGAGATTTGAGACAAAAAAGATTATTAAGGAAATGACAAAGAGTAACAAGAGGTAGAAAACAATTTACAAAGAAAAGCTTAGACCATGTACCAAGTACAGATATATTCATTCCCAAGTGTCTCTCTGCTCTCCTTAAAATACATGGTATATGAAAGATTGGGAATGAAGCGTATAAAACCGAGTAAGTAATTAATGCAGTCAGATCTAGGTGAAAGTACTGTCAGAGTTTCAAGCTGAACAATTTCATATATAGCATGATAAAAATGTAATCAGTTCTATATTTGTTACTTAAGTTGAAAATATTTTATTTTGCTATTGCATAAACCCTTTAAATAAGTTTATCCACTAGGATATTTATAATGTCTCCTTTTTTTCTCTGTAGCAAGTGTTGAAGAAGATTTCAAGTATTTTAACAGAATTACCACTTTTTTTTTTTTCTGCTAACAGAATATCATCTACTTCCTGCTTATTACTGGGTAGCAAAAAGTCTTTTTGCTTCTTACATTTCTTCATGGCTACTGTGTTGACCCTATCCCTCCCCAGGTGGCTGCACAAGAAGACCAGCTTCAGATCAAATACAAACTCTATAGGTTCAAGGGAAAAAGTGAAATATGTTTTCTGGCTGAAGGACCCTCGCACTGAGAACATCTTAACAAAAACAGCTGAAGATCAAGCCCAACTACTAATCCAAGAAGTGGCAGTACAGCGGAGGAAGAGATGTAGGCTGTCACGTGGAATGCTGCCAGAAAACTTACACGTAAAAAAATCTATTTATAAACAGCATCCAAAAGCAGAAAAACAGCTTCTAAACGGCTGCATTTTTAACAAGATATTCCATTTAGTATATAAGGGTCTGTATTTCATCCCAGCTTCTGCATTCACTCTAGTGTTGCTCCAAATATGATATAGTCCTGCATCAGGTAACCCTAATGACATTCACTGGGCACAGAAGCAAACTATATTCTCACGAGGAAAACCACAGGTATACTCTGGGATATAAATGCCATAAAAAGAAGTCAGACTTAACTATCATATTTAGATAATACTAGATTCATTAGCATATAACTTATTCAACTCCAGTTCTGACTTTCCAGTCCATTGGTGTATTTTCTTAGAAATGGTTTATTTTTCTTGAAACGAAACATGATGCAATTTATTCTAAAATTTTAAACAGTTTCATGATGATAATCTTAGCACTGAAGATTAAACTCCAACTTCCTGATATCTGAACACATTTCCTGTAATAAGAGAAAAAATAATATTCAATACTTTTTTATCATTTCCAAGAAATGTGATCAGTAATTATACATGGTGCTGAAAGGGAAAAGAAGGGAAGGAGGTAAAATGGGCTTGGAAAACACATGTTCAATTTCTTTCCATTACACACTATTATACTGTTATAGACATACCAAAGTATTTTAAAAGTGACCCTACCCAGCTCCTTCTTACTCTGATCCATCCAATTTTTCACTTGCAAACATTTTAACATTTTTAAAATAATACTTCTATTTTATAATACTTCTAATATTCACATAATATATACATATATTTAAAATATTTAAATAATGGCATATAAGAGCATATATGGTTGTCCTCCCTGCTTATTATGAATATACATCACTGAAATGTATCAAAATGTCTAGGTCTCTTTGGAGCTACTAATCTGGACCCTTACCAAAGAAAAGCCTTAATAAATTTAATTCTGTGCTATGAGTGAGGAATCTACAAAAAGGGAATTATTAGATTACTTTTTTAAAATTCACAGAGATGAATTATTTTTTATTTTTCTTATGTTATAGCAGAAAATGCACACATGAGGACTGGATGAAAGGAATACTCACAGAACTTTTTCCAAGCCAGATGTTAATCACTCTTTTAAATTAGAACTATATTCTTCAGTCTTTCCTAAACAGCTAAAACAAGAAGTTTCTGTAATTGTTTATTAAATCTGTGTGAAAGCAAGTATAGGTGTTTAAAATACAGCATATATTGATGACTGGCTATTAAGTCAACACTATTAATTAGTAATATGGTTAACATTATCCTGGCCATAAATTTCCTTTCCTAAGGTCACAGTCTGAATTGGGATAGTGAAAATACAGCCGAGTAATTAGGAAATTAGACTTAAGGTCTCACCTTTTCTTTTTTATCCTCAAAATACAAGGCCAGATTGAGGAGGTGTTACATGAATAAGCACCACTCCTATGCCCTGAAGTACTTTGCTGAGCTCAGTGCCATCTTAAAGGTGGACTCACTAATTCCATCTGGAAAGAGGATCTCAGCAGCTGTTAACCAAGTGCCACATAAGCTGAATTTTCCAAGCAGATTTCCCATTCAGCAGAAATGTGGAATGTTTGTTCAGAGCCTATGTGTGAGTGCCACTGACTCCACCTGTGCTCAGACAGTTACCTCACTCATACAAACCCCACAAACACACCCAAACCAGGCACCCAGAACCTTGCTGTCTGATCATCTCAAGTCTCACCCGATTTCACTCCAGAATTGCAACTGGGGTTTGATATCAACCCTGTATTATTGACAATAAAAAAAGATCCCACTGACTTCAGTGTTCTTCTGTGACTAAAAGCCGGGGAAGGTGACAAATTGTGGAGATACAGGATTTTTAGTCATATAGCTAAAAATGTGACTTCATTTATTTTTTATCTAAAAATAATCAGTAGTGCTAATAAGCCTCAGCTGTGATATGAATGCAAAAAAATTCACCTGAAGGATGATTCCTTACCTGTCTTCTATGCTGCTAGAAAGTCTGTGGTGAGCTATCAACATCAAAACATGAGTAAATAGCTGTCACCTTACTTGGCATGTTCTCCAACCAAAAAATTATATAGACTTACAGTGGAATTATGTGGAACTGAATACAAGTGATTGTGAACCCATTAGTTCCAAATTATTATCTAACCACAATTAACCCAGTTCTACATTACCAATTTTAGCAGCATGGTGGAAATCTGTGCTAGATATTCCTTCTGGTTTTCCATTCAATTCAAGAAAAAATTTCTAAACTTAATTAAATGTTTCAAGTTTAGGACAACTAAATATCTCATCTTTCAATATAATAATTCACTTCAGCATAGAGAATATGAATGGACACTAAAGAAGTAACAATAACTCCATCACTTGTTTCTTTGAAGGAAAGAGTTCTATAAATGGAATGAACTGAGGCTAATTTATTTCTTTTTTTGTAATTCAAATGACCAATTATTTTAACTGAAATGTATTTAATTAGAACCAAAATATATTTAATTTAATTTTAAATGTTTGCCATGTGTTTCAATGATTAATCTGGATAGGTACTGGATATCAATGTCTCATTATGCATTTATATTCAGTGTAGCAAGCCAAGGCAAACACATAGGACTTCAAGGCACTGAGTATTCTCAGTTTCCAGTGGCTGCAACTAATCCTACTTAGCAGTAAAGGTAGATTATTTTATTGAACTTAAGCTTTCCAGACCTGGGGTTTATGAGATTAAAGTCTCCAATCCAGCTCTCTGCTGGGCAGGTCTCAATAACCCACAGTTATTTACACTCATTACCGCCTGGGCTAAGTGGATTGGGTAAAAACCTCATGATTTTCCTGGATTCCTTAAACCTTCTATAAATAACCTGGCCTGAAAATTTCTGTCTTAACCTGAAATTTTGATGTCCAGGCTTTCCTGCTATCATGCCAGAACTTCACTAAGGAATGCTGAGAATTAACACACCTGATATTGCTGCTAAAAACCCAGAGTTTTTCATCACCCAACTTTGTGATTTCAGGGAAATCACTGGGAAATTTTAGCTGCTTTCAAGTCTGCTTGTGTAGGTCTGCTCACCAGCATATAAACCATTGGCTTTATTTTTCTACACACAACAACAATGAGAAGACAGGTATCAGACACCTCTTCTTGCCTGTACTCTTTCCTTTGAGCATCCTTTCCTTTGAAAGAATTTGGCACTAATTTCCAAAAAATGCTCTCTGGACAATCACCATCACCATGGTTATGCTAACTGCATGACCGTGAATTTATTTTATTTTGAAATGTTTGGCGAGCTCTGTCCTCTGTCCCAGGATTCTTCAATCTCAACAACCCCAAAAGCAAGCCAATCTCAATCCTATACTTCCTTCTGTAGAAAGAACAGGAGCAAAACAAAAGCAAAACTTTAATTAATTCATTTAATTTCAAGTGGTTTTACCTCTTCTCTGGAGATTCTGGACTCTGCTGTAATAAACTGCCCTTGAATGTCTTATATGCTCCTGAAGCATAGTAAGAACAATCATCCATATCCTTATGAAAAGGATTTTGAAGCAAGAGTAAACTGAGAGAGCTGTTAGAAGAACCTTTTTTAAATACCACAATACATATTACTGACCAATAAGTTAGTTTTCCTGTCTTACCAAGCATAGCCCACAGTTTTTTCAATATTTGGAAACCTCCAAACAAGTCTTAATACTAGCCCAGACTTACAAATGCCACATTTCTGCAACTGTCTGAGAAGTGCACCAGGTTTTTACATTTTAATTAGAAATTTCACTTCACTGATTGCCTTTATGTGGGTTGATTTCCGACTGGCAGAGATCAAGTGTCTGGAAGAATGTTTGTAAATATATCAGTTCTTGTTGAACATTTAAGCATAAACCTAGATATACAGAAATTAAGATACACCATGAGATCTATCCAGTATCTTTTCAAACACTGCCAGGTGCTCTGCACAAACCAGGAGCACTTCGCATTTCTCCAGGTTTTGTTCTATTGGCAAAGCAATCTTACCTTCATCTCTCTAGGGCCATTTCCCAGCACCAACCTAAAACATCCAGAACAAGGCAAAAGGCTGTATGTGCTACAGAATGCAATGCAATCCACTGCCAGCTCAGTTTTATACACTCAACACAGTAATGTGAAAATGTTGCCTTTTTCCCTTATCTTTTCTTAAATCAAAACATCTGAGGGGAGCTCAGGGACTTGTTGAGGACTCAAGCATGACTAATTAGAGTATGTCTTCTGTATCCCAGTGGGTCTCTTGGCATTGTGTAATTTCAGAATTTTCTATTTCCCCAAACATCATTTACAGTTACTAGAATTATAATTCTGTTTTCTGTTTTTGGAAAAAAACCACTTTTTTCTTCCTAATTAACTCCTATTAACACTTCTTTTTTTTTTTTCTCATCAGGGCCATAAGTTTGAAGATTTGGAAAAGAGAATTTCCACACATTACCAAGAAAACCCTCTAAACCCCATTAAGACATCAGACTATCAAGCACTGATGAGTATGCATTTGTAAGCAGAAAATAATTTTTAGAAAGATGTGAGCAGGTGAAGTTGTACTTTCAAGAGTCCGGGAGAGGGCCCAGGGGTTGTGATCAGTGGCCCAAAGTTCAGCAGGAGGCAAGTCACTAGTGATGTACTCCAGGGGTCGGTGCTGGGTCCAGCACTGTTCAACTCCTCTGCTCCTGAGTGGATGACAGAACAGAGCACTCCCTCAGCAAGTTCACAGGTGACACAACAGGGAGGAGTGTCTGATACACCAGAGGGTTGTGCCACCATTCAGAGAGATCCTGCTATGCTGGCAAAGAGGAAATCTCACAAATTTAGACAAGAAGTGTGAGGTCCTACACCTGGGGAGGAATAATGCAGGCACCAGCACCTGCTGGAGGCTCAGTGGCCTGAAAGCAGTTTCCTGAAGCTTTGCAGAAAAGGACTTTGGGTTTCTGATGAACAAGCTCACCAGGTACCAGCAATGTGCCCTCAGGCCAATGGCATCTTGGACTGCATTGGGAAGAGCACTGCCAGGAGGTCAAGGGAGGGGATTGTTCCTGTCCACTCAGCACTGGCAAGGCCACAAATGGGCTGTGCCCAGTGCTAGAATTCCATGCAGAAAGATATGGAGCTACCTGAGTGAGTCCCTCATAGAACCACTGAGATGATTAAGGGACTGAGGCATCTTTCACATGAGGTGAGGCTATGAGAGTTGGGGCTGTTCAGCCTGGAGAGCAGAAGGCTTAGGGGGATCTCATCAATGTGTATAATTCTCTGAAGGGAGGGAATGAAGAAGAGGGAGCCAAACTCTACTCAGTAGAGCCCACTGATAGGACAAGAGGAAACAGTTGCAAATTAAAACATATGAAATTCAATCTGATCATGCAAAACTGGTTTTTTGTTTGTTTTTTTTTTTTTTTTTTCTGTGAGGATTCTGAGCAGTGGCACTGGTTGCCCAGAGATGTTGTGGAGTCTCCATCTTTGGAGATATTCAAGAGCTGTCTGGACATGGTCTTGGGTACCTGGAGGTGGTTGAACCAGATGAGCTCTGGAGGTCCCTTCCAGCTTCAACCATATTCTTATTTTGTGAAAGGAAATCCTATGTTATAAATTATTTGATGGCTTAAAAACAAGTTTCAGGTTCATACTAGGAACCCATACAAAACTCTGCTGGTGAATGACTCATTTCTTATGCTGAATTACACACTCCCAAAATGTGGGCTGAAGTAATTTTGAAAAAGTCTGTTAAACTGTCATCACACTCTCCTACAAATGTAAATTAATTCACATTCACAGAACCACACCTCCTTTAAGATTCCATTTAATCTTCAAAATAGTTCTGTTTATTTCAGATCTGGGATTCTCTTGCCATGCAAGTTTCAGATCATCACATTAGAAAACGCCCAGCTAAGACTTGCTAGGGTTTATTGCCATGTTGTATTTTGTTAAGGCAGCCTGCATTTACAGCCATGTTTTGAAAGCACATGGTCATGCAACCACAAAAGCCTGGAAACACAAAAAACTCTCTTTGCACAGAGCTGTAAATCTGCTTGTTGCACGCGCAATTGTGTGTGCCTGTACTTGTACTCATCTCGTATTCACAAACACAGATTTTGCAAGGAAGTAGTGTTCACTGCTGTGAAAATGCATTCAGATTTTTCAACATGGTACATGTTTCCTTTCCCTGTTTTTAAACACAGTCTTAAATTAACAAAGTATCAAACCTTTTGATTCACTGCAGGATGTTTTTCTAAACTGCAGCAACGAAAAGAAAAGTCTGAAGCTTTTTTATTTTTTATTTTATTTTCAGTTCAAATGGCTATTTCAAATGCAGAAATGTTGATGAGTCATGTTAGAAGCACACAAATTTTTTGAAAGTGGTATTGGTATACACCACTGGCAGCCAAAGAACATTTTCACAGACAAGCAGGTCTGTCTGCAGTTCAAGGCAAGATTTTAAATGGGAAGTTATTTTTACCTTTTCCTTTTTACATCTTTGAATTACATTACAGCAGCTTCATAAACAATTCTGTTCCATGGCACACAAAATCTAGGAAAGCCTAAGTGAATTCATATGCTTAATGAATGCATTTAAATTTAAAAATCAGACAATAAAAAAATTCAGCACTGGATTATCCAATTTGTTTCCTGGGAGCAACATCCTTGGATTCTGTCTTGTCATTCCCTAAATTATATGTATTCTAACTGTAAATATTTCTACTCTGTCAGTTGATATATAAATGTGTATATTGATCTTCTGTACTGCCAAATAGTTTGTGGTTTCATTAATGCAAAATAGTGTTTTTCTATAGCAATTAAGGGCTAAAATCCTGCATTACGGGAAAACTTCAGGGTTTAACACTAGAAAAGAGGAAATATGTGCAATGTTTTCTGTATAAAGTTCAACAAATAGCTTGTATCTTAGTTTAATGCCAATGATCTGAGCCTACAGGCTACTGTAACTAGGACAGGAGTGCTAGAACGTGATTTTCACACTAACCTATGAGAAAGGTTATATTCTTTTTTGTCCCAAAACAACAATGGTTTTGTTTCTCATTGTGGAAATGTGCTACAATAGCTTAATTATCTGCAAAACCAGTATCTTCCAAGTTCATCATCTTTGGTTATTGTTTTGCTCCATGATTTGAGTTGTTTGCTATTCAGCCCTGAGTGCTGATGGGGAAAATACAATATATTGCTCCAGTGGAAACTATGGAATCGATTTGTCACCAGTGATATTACAAGCTGCCTTCTAAAGCAGATGTTGGATAATGAATTTCCTGCATTAAGACAACTGAGTACTGCAACACTCAGTTAAAGTTAATATACCAGATGTATAAGTTATGTAAAAATGCTCATCCATTTAAGACATTGATGTGATTAAATAGGTTTTTGAAGCAAAAGTATGATACAAATCATCATACATTATCAGTACTTCTCATTTTAGCACAGGTACCATATCTGATATAAAATTACATTTTATATCTTTCACATTCATCTGCCACAGACCAAGAAGATGCAATAACAAACCAGTTCACCAGTTCCTAATTTGAAATTAATCATATGTATCTAGGGTTGAGTACTAGCACAGTCCAGCTCCACAGAAATGTCTAATGAAGTTTTCATGAGATCACACATTTTTTGCCCAGGTGTACTTTTTCATTCTATACACAGTATACAGCTGTGCTGAGGATTTATCAAGGTTAAAGGGTGAAAGGAAAATGGATCTCAAACACATTGCCTTTCAAAATGAAAACTTCATTTCAATGGCTTCCATCTGGATCACATCCACAGATTTTTCCTTCTCTCATTATCCCACTAGAAAGAGGGTTTTTTAGTTGTGTGAACCATCCTGTAACAGATTGATTTTTTTTTCCCTTTTTTTCATTTCATGGAATAAAAGATTAAGTTCCATATGATGGATAGTATGGTAATTATTTTAGAACATATCAAATTTAATAATATGCATTTCTTATCAGACAAATTCAGCTTCTTCAGTGTCACTCAAGCCTGAATATAATAACATGATAATGATGTTTTGTGCTATTACTTTGCATCACTTAATGTCCACTTAAGCTTTCAGATAATAAAATGCATAAGGAAGAAATTTTCCTTCACTGTTTTAGTATTTTCTGCCTATGATTAAGTTCACATGATTACACTCTTGCACTGATTGATGCCAATTCGGCATGAGGACATTTTGCAGCAAGTATGTTTGGTTAAAGTATTCAATATTACATGTCATCCCTCTAGGCTGAGAATGCAGTGCTACTTAAAAGCTGGAAAACATCAACAATAAAAACATATATGTATGTGTATGTGTACATATACATACACATATGCATATATGATCGTGCATATATAGAGAAAAATACCCATAGATGAAAAGACTTTCAGATGATTTGTGTGTTATTATAGATAGGCACTCTTTTAGAGAATTTGTCTTGTCTGCATAATACAAATAGGAAAATCAAAAAATAATAATCAATTTTCTACTATCTGTTTTTAAGCGAGAATTCTAATGACTTAGTGATTAGCCTCTTTTTTAAAAGCCACATAAAATATTTTGGTTTAGCTCTCTGCTGGTCAGATTATACTTACTTTAGCAACTTAAAGGACTTTTTGCAATTACAGTACCCATATTCAGACATTAGTTACTTGAAGAACAGCATTAAAAGATCACTATTCTGTATCAAATACAGTTATTCTATCAGAATCAACGTAATAGAGGAGGAATCTGAAAATAATGACTTTTTGTGATGATCACTGTAACTAGAAGTTATTTCAATCATCTGTTGTTCGCTTACATATAATGCTCACATTCTTCTTTCTGAGTTTGATTTTAGTCTTTATTTTCTCAATTAGGTTTTTTGAGTATTTTCCAGCTACACTAAGTGGCACTGCTCTGCCCTGCAACAAGTGAATGGCTCCATGCGTATTCTTATTTGTACAATGTAAAGCTGGTGCTACAGTTGGAGTTTACTCGCATTTATGCAAATCAAAACTAGGAAAGAAACACAGTTAGGACTTGTTGACTGACCCTTCTATTGCAAGTTTATTTTTAAAATTGCTTCCAGTTTTGTACGTATTTAAAATCCAACTAAACCTGTAAACAAACTAAACTTTTAACTGAGTAACGTGGGTGTGCAGTGCCTGTCTCTGCCTGAAAGTGTAAATTGTATTTGTCTTCAGAATAAAATACACCTAAAATATGAGCATATGGGAATGGTTTTGAGACATGTCCTTTGGTAGGGATATTTACCTGAATGCACAGGAATTTTCTTTAAGAAAGACAGGGTAATAGCAAATAGAACAAAGTCTTCTAGAGATCATCTAAGACAGTCTTTAAACTGGACAAGAGAGTCTTGAGTAGATCGGAAACCTTAGGGTGGAAAATGTCCTCATGTAAGGACAGATAAGTAGTATCTGATCTACGAACTTACTTTTTTATTTTGCTTCTGGTTTTGGTATTTGCCTGGTTCTTTCCAGTATGATAGGCACATTTAAAACAGATCAATTTGCTTTGTATTTAGTGGCACATGTCTGTGACAGGTTTGGTGGTTTTTTTTCTTTTTTTCATTCTTTTAGTACAGAAGAAATTGGTGGTTTTTTCAGTAAATATATAGGAAAAGTGTCATCTATACAGCATGCTAGCCATCTAACACAACAAGATTGTTCGTTCATTCAGATCTCTTAAATCTATTAGCCTGACAGGAAAGATACGTGAAAGCTTTCAAAGGCCAAATTACAAAAATTCAAATACAGTCTAAGCCACTGAACACTTCCATGTGAGATCTGTTGGGCACTGGCCATAACGTGACCTTGGCAGAGCTATTTGCACCAATGTTTTAGATGGACAATTTAACCTGGAGCAAATAAAAAGGCATTTATCACATCAGAGCATGCATAAGTAATACCTCTCATTCTTGGACTTTGGCTCTCACTCAGCAAAGTTCAGAAAACTATCAGGAAGTTTTAATAACTACAGTTTCTGTTACTCAAACAGAAAGGTTTGTTACACTGAAATAAAACGCTATGCCTGCATTCATGGAAATGAATCAGCTGACAAAATATGTTTGCTATAAAGGTTTCATAATTGTTTTAGGAAGACTACCACAGTATGTGACATATTGCAGAACAAGAATAGTTAACAGTATGATCGAGTTGCAACCCATTTATGTTCTACAGTACTGTAATGCTTTTCCTTTGCTTACTTAAACACCTGAACAAACATACACACGTTTATGGCCAGCCTAAAACACAGGTTTCTTGATTTTCACTCCAAGGCTGATGGAAAATTCATCACTGTACTAAATGCAGCAGGAGAAGTAGCTGCTTCTTATGTATTCTATAGGAGGCAACACCATGTGCAAATAATTGTCAGGAAATTTCTGTTCAGTGATACAGAAAAGGTTGAAGATTGGTTTTCATTACAAATTACATTTATTTTTCTACCTAACAGAAAAATCTGAGCAAAGTAAACCAGAGAAAGTGACATCTGACTTCAGCAAATTCTCCTAACAAAAATCAGTCTGAATGCCTTTAACACAAGTTTGAAGAACAGCATATCAGAAGTTACTAAACATTTTTCTAGTAACACCATGAGGTAGTGCCAGTTCCAGCAATCACTGTCTGGCACATCAAAGAAATCCTGGAGTCATAACTTCGTATTAGAAAAGCAAATGTAACATTTCTAGTCTTTCGCCTGGAAAGTCAGAGCTCATAGTGCAATCTGATTGCTGCAAAGGCATGTCAGTGGAGAAGGGTGTGTTGTTTGAGAATTTCCTTCCCAACCCCATCAAAATACTTGTGAGAAATCCAGCTAAAAATCCAGATGGAAAAAACACTGTATCTTCCTTTAACTCAGTCATATTCTGTTCTGTTTGTGGGAAACTCTGAAACTGCTACCTTTCTAGGTCTTGAATTTCTTCCCACTTCTTTGTCCTGGACAGAAAACAATCTGTTCACCGTACTCAGGCCAGGAAAAATTTGCACTTATATGAACAGAGAAAAGGAATTTAGCTTGAAGCTACTGGAGATTATTCAATGGGGAAAGGAGAGACAAAAAAAGATGGCGGGGATTATCTGGAGGGATAGAGAAGACTTATCTAACTCAGAAAGAGGATTCCAGTGTAATCTGCTCCTTGTGTTAACAACATGTCCCATCACTTGTACTGGCAGTTTGTTTGCTCTGATTTTTCACATTATCCAGGGCCTATGTGTGTGAAACTGTGGGTATGCATTTATAATGGTTAGTGAGTACCTTGCAATATCTATGGTGACACTATCCTCCAATCTCTGCTTCCCATCTATTATGTGGTAGAGGTCTGTGACAACTAGCACAAAGCCCATGGAAGCAGTGTACATGCTCAGGTCTGCTCCTCCTATATGAATGCAGTATTTGAGGATACATGCTGTAGTTTCCAACCTTCACAAAGGACCAGAATTCCTAAACAGAAACTGCAGTTTAACATGTACACATATAAGCAAAAAAACCCTGAAACAAAACATAAAATGAAAACAAGCAAATTTTTGTTCATTTTTAGTTTAAAATGTTTTTACTAGTTAATTAACTTGAACCATGAAAGTAGTAAGTAACAATATTCTTTAATGCGTTTCTTCATTGATTCTGTGCAGAAATATCCTGCTTGTATATTTAATATCTGTTTACTTGAATTACTCTATCTAATACATGTTTATGTGAGAGATTTTTAAATAAGGTTGCTGAGAAATTTAATATACTGAAAAAAGACTTTTGGTTGGACATGTCACTGTTTTGAAAAGCATTACAAACATTAGAAAGAATCACTGTATGCATGAGATGAACAAAATTATTATTATTATTAAACTTGTCACTAAACCTAGAGGCTGTCAATTATAACTGCTATCATCTGGCTCACACTTTTTATTAACATTAGTAAAAGAGAAAAAGAGACAAAAGCACTGATGCTGGGGTGCTGCAGCTGCTGTGGTCAATGAGAAAGCACCACTGGCCTCCAAGAGGCACAGGTTCCCAAACACCAGTTTGCTTCCCAGGACTTCTCAAATGCTTCCCTCACCCACTTCTGTGACAAAACAAGGTAGCTGACAAGTTTATTTTCTAGTGAAAAAATGTCTTGTTATGGCTGCTGATCTCTGACATATAGGGATTTTTTTTCTGCTTCCCCACCTGCCTACTGACGCTGCTGTCCTTCAGCATTTCTGACATCTTAAGAAACAGCCTATTCTTTAAACACTCATCTCAGCACAAATTTGTGGAGACTAGCTGTTCTTTCCCTGCTCTGTAGAGCACATCAGTTCTGACAATGACAGGAGCTGGCATGACCCAGGCACGGAGCAACAAAGAAATAACTTGCTGATGTGGCTTGTGAAGTTGTGCAAGTCCTGATCCTCTGACTATTTAGAGGACACAAGTGCAACCTCCTGTTTCTCTCCTAAAATCTGCAAGAAAAGGAGGCCAGTGATATCTTGCAGCTCTCAATCAGAAAACCACCACTTAATACATTAAAGGGACTGGTATTGATAACAAGTATGCAACTGCACTAGGAGATGGAGGCAGGACAGTCCTAGAAGCCAGATTACAAGGATGGCAGAAGATTGAGATGGCAGACAAAATATTGGAGCTTCTGAGCATAATTCTGAGCCATCATATGGTAGAACTAAAGCTGAAATCAAGTGCAAATTGTCAAACAAAAAGCTCTGTAGCAAAATGGAGGCAGTAGCTGCCATCCAGTTCTGACAGCTCCCCTCCTGCAGCCCCTGCAATCACACTGACATGCTGGTGTCTGTGGCCATGCCCAGTGCTGGGGCTGTGAGCCCTGTGCAGCATAGAAGAGACATAGGGCTCTTCCTGAACTTCCATGCATCTGTCTGTCCCATGCCCAGATGGAAAGGGTGTAAGCCTGTATCTTGGTGAAATTATCTTGCTATTTATAGCAGCATATCGTGGAATTGCATGACACCCAACAGAGTTATTTAGGCTCTACAATAAAGGTAAACAAGACTGAAATCTGGCTATTTGCCTGAAGGTCAAAGAAAGGGTAAGCACTTTTAAACTCTGCTAATCAAACTCCCAAACTATTTAAAATACTTAATGAAAAGTATACATATATTTACACTGAACATGACTTATGATGTTAAAAACAGAAGAAAAAGCAGAGAGGGAAGAAACAGATGGTGTACCAAACATCACAAGCGAGTAAACAAGGAGACATAAGAAACAAAGTCACCACAAAATCAAGACCTGTCAAACAAGTACTGACCTTAGCAAAGGCACACACAGGCAGACACAGGCTCCACAGGGATCTCATAGTGCCACCGGGCACATCACTAAGACAAGGCTTTGTCAGGATGTCGCTGTGTCACAGTGACTCCAGCAGCACCTCTTAGACTATCTGTGTCCTCCTCAGCAGCTGCTCTCTGCCACTGTCATTGTCTGACCTGTCGGTCTGCAACAAGTCTGGCCATGGGTTTTCCAAGGCCATAGCTGTGTGGGAATAATTTCCCCTTCTTCTTCCAGACACCTGCTCACCCTATGATCATTCCTTTCTCAATCTCATCTTTCTCATCTGGTCTATTTATACCTTCTGGTAATTTTAAATATCATTCAGCTTTCATGTTGTTATTCCAATTCCACCTGTTATTCCAATCTTGCCACTCTATTTTCAAGAAGACATGATTTTTTTTCTCAGTTGAAAATTAGGAGGAGTTTGCTAAAGGAAAGAATTAAACATGTTTTCTACCTCATGGCATCTATGATGGACATAGAAGAGCACCACTGTCTGAGATCACTGAAGTCCCACATACACCACTGTATTGGATTTGGCATGGCCAAGCTTTGGTAGTGAGGGGGCTACAGGGGTGGCTTCTGTGAGAAGCTGCCAGAAGTTTCTTCCACATTCATCAGAGCCAATCCCTGGCAGCTCCAAAGACAGACATGCTGCTGGTCAAGGCCAGGACAACTGGAAATGATGGTAATGTCTCTGTGATAACATATTTAAGAAGAAGAAGAAAAAAAGTTATTGCTCAGATGTAATTGTGGCCAGAGAAGAGCAGGATGAGAGTATGTGGGAGGAACAGCTCTGCAGACACCAAGGTCAGTGCAGAAGGAGGGGCAGGAGGTGCTCCAGGTGCCAGAGCTGAGATTCCCCTGCAGCCCGTGGGGCAGCCCATGGTGAGGCAGCTGTGCCCCTGCAGCCCATGGAGGGCCACAGGGGTGCAGAGATCCACCTGCAGCCCAGGGAGGAGACCCACAGCGGAGAAGGTGGATGCCTGAGAGGAGGCTGTGACTCCATGGGAGGCCTGTGCTGGAGCAGGCTCCTGGCAGGGACCTGGGCACCCACGGAGAGAGGAGCTCCCGCTGGAGCAGGCTGTGCCTACAGACTGCACCCTGTGAAACAGTGACCCACATTGCAGCAGTTTGTGGAGAACTGTCTCTTGTAGGATGGACTCACATTCAAGAAGTTCATGGAGAACTGTCTCCCATGGGAAGGCCTCACACTGGAGCAGAGGAATGACTCCTCTCCCTGATCAGCAGCAGAAACAACATGTGATGAACTGACCATAATCCCCATTCCCTGTCTCTCTGCAACTGCTGGGGGGAAGAAGTAGAGCTGGGAAGGAAGGGGTGGGGGGAAGGTGTTTTTAAGGTCTTATTTTACTTCTCATTATCCTGCTCTGATTTTGTTAGCAATAAATTCAATTAATATCTCTAATTCTAGTCTGTTTTGCCTGTGATAATGTTTGGTGAGTGATCTCTCTCTGTCCTTACCTTAACTCATGAACCCTCTGTTGTATTTTCTCTCCCCTGTCCAGATGTGGAAGGGAGTGATAGAGATGCTTAGGTGGGTGCCTAGCATCCAGCCAGGGTCAACCAACTACAGCCACTTACAGTAGAGGATGGTGCCACTCCATCACAGGACTTGGAGCTAGAAACACGGCATCCAGCTATTTTAGCATAGATGAATCATCATTCTTGTAGGAAAGGACAAGTGAAAGGGAGTGTAAAAGAATAAGCGTTCCTGAGGATAGTTTAATATTACAATCTTTCTAGAGACTCCTTTTCCTAAAGCTTGCTTTATTCTTCTATAAAGATTCATCCATTTTTGTGTCCTGGGAAAACAGTGGACATCGTAAGGATAATATGTTGTTTCTGCCCAGTAAATCCTTTTCATCTTTATTAAAGAGTAGCTTTTTTTCCTCAAGATGATGGATAAATAACCTCCCATTAGTCAACTTGTTGCTAGGCCCATATCCTTTGCCTACAAGGGTTTCAATAAGTCTATTATTTTTAGCATAGACATCTCCCTGTTTTTTTTTCATAGCTATCATTCTTTTTTCCCTGCCTAAGTGGGTCACTTGTATCATCATCATCATCATCATCATCATGATCATGATGACCTGCTGTGCCTGTTTGATCTAGTTTGTCCATGGACAACGTTTCTTACAAAAGAATCTTCGCTGCACTTCAGCAACAGAAGGTTATGATAATCTACGTATCTTTACACATACTGCACCATATTCATAAATGAGGCAACATTTCAAGAGGCACTGCTTATTTTAGCATCTCAATATACTGTAGTCAATAGTAGACCCTGTCCTCTTTGAAAACTATTAATGTAAGACTGACAGCAGAATTTTAAGTCATTACAAAGAATGGACTTAGGCATACTATTCAGTTTCCTGCTCTCTTTCCTCTATTGATGCAACTTTCTGAGTTGTTACCAGAGATTCTTTTCTCAAAATTCGAGAAAGCTGTGAAGTAGATATATTAAACCCCAGTATAGCAGAAAAAACATTAGTTAACACAGATTTTTCTCATATATTTATTAGCTGCAGCTTCTTCATTATCAGTTGAGGTCAACAGACTGAACAAGTGGATCACATTACCCACTTAGAAAGCTTTTTATATTTCAAGCTCTTGTACCTAATTTATCCTCAAACTCCCTATGAAATAGGGACAGTAATTAAGTATGATTATGCTAATTTTCCTAATTAGGCAGCAAGTAGCATCAATGTTAAATATATTGCATAAGTTTATACAGTGAATCAAAACTAGAAATTCCTGCCTGACCACAATGTTTGACTGCAAGTTCTTGGGCATCTGGGAAGTTACCTACAAGTTCATGGGGAGCTAACTTGGCTTTTCTTTAGGAAGAATGTACATGGACACCAGGACTAAAAGAGATAAACCAGCATCACCATTAGCACCCCCTTAAGATGCCAAAATTTGCTAGTAAAGTGATACAGAATACCTATGGGACTGTCCTACTCTTTCCCATATCCAAACCATCCATCCCATCTGTTTCAAATGCACTAAGAAGTTTACTCCTGCATAAGCAAAATGCAAAACATGGAGAAGTTTAAACATTTGCAGCATAAGTACAAATGCAGAATGCATTCTTTTATTCCTATTAATTATTACAGCAGCCTTTTTTTTCCTTTTTTTTAGCATACTTATAAAAGTAAATACTAAGAGGCTTGAAACAGAAAGAGGAATCCATTCACAGAAGCACAGCTTAAGCATCACTTTCTGCATTGAATATTGAGTCAAAGATACCATTAGCATAATTGTGGAACAGCCAGTGAAGCTTTCAAAAATGTGAGTAACAGCATAAAGGGCAGGTCCATTATTTATAAATTAATTTCCCCTAGCCCTGAAGAGAATAATCATAAAGGGCTCATTTTTCTCTTCTTTATTCAATCGTATCAGTCAAAATATCAGTTTACAAAGCACATAATGTTTCAATTGGATCCAGCAGAAATAGCAATCATTGCTTGCTCTCTTGGACTTTTACTCTCTGGTTTGTACTATCCCATTAGTAGGTCTTAAAGCCAACCAGTGTTTCCAGACTTGAGCTTTATAGGGAAACTCTTCCGGATCTCACTGCTGAATTCTGTGTGGTTGTTGTCTGATTCACACATCAGTCACATGTATCACAAAGATGAACATAGAAAATTTTCTTTCTCAAGAATAGGGAATAGAACATACCTAACATCTCACTGAAGTGCAGAGACGAAAATAACATTTTTCATAGAAGAAAAGGCCATCCTATTTTCTACAGTTCTATGTTATCTTTTTAAACAAAGTTATGAGTTAGCCATTTGTTAAAGAAATGAAAATGCTAAAGAAAAGTTATGAGTTAGCCATTTGTTAAAGGAAAAAAGTTTTGAGACATTTGGATCCAAATCTGTTACATCAGATATTTCAAATCAGATTCAAGAGAGATGAGTGACTGAATTACAAGGCTGAGTTAAAGAGACAAATTTAAAGTAGGGTTCTTCTTTTTAGTGGCATATCTTAGACAAATGATTCCAATTATGTTACTGTATGATACAATAAATGATGAAAAGAAAAATCAATTTTGATAGCATTATTAGTCTCACTTCTATGAAGACATCAACTTCCTCTATTAAGCCACACCAGTTAGAGGCCAAAGAAGCTGAGGATATATGTCATTAAACACCAAAACCCAAGCTAAGCATCTTCAAATTCAGTTCCTGAAAGTCTTCATTTCCTATGTGGTCAGCATAGTGATGAGAGATTTAAATTGCACATCTACATAACACAAACACATCTGCTTTTTTGGGGGATAGTGAAGGAGGAGAAGGAGGAGGAGGAGGGGAAGAAGAAGAGTTGAGTTTCTAATGGGTATCACCTGGTGATGGGATCTATCTATCCCAACCCTGGCTTTCCCCTTCTCTTCAACAGAGAGGGTTCAGTCCCCTGGGGGGAGGTGGTGAGACTGCTGCCACACAGCTCTTACCACTGGGTACCTGTGTCCCAGTATGCAAAGGAGGATGTTTACCTTTACTGCTTATTAGCTGTCTTTAATGAAACGTGGAAGAGAAGACAGGAGCTTGGTGTTAGGGCATTCAGAGGAATGACCTCCTCTGGTTTTGACACTGTTACATCAATGGTCTTTGCTTTTAAGGTCTAAAACATGGACATTCCAATTTCTCTCTTGAGATCCTATTCATTATTTTCATAATCAATCTTTAAGACTGAAATGTTATCCATACTATTTTTTGCACATGAAAAACCTTTGCTCACAGGTAAGACAGTGTTAAGCAAGAAGCTCTTGGCTTTTGTTTGGTACTCAATCCTTTTCTGTACCTACTTAATCTCTTTCAGAGGTATCTAATGTCTGTCAGAGGTAATTTTTAGCCTTACTTAAGAAGCTCTTCTGAAGACGTGTCCTTAGCATCAGAACGTTCTAATTAAACAGACAGTCATGGAATTTCAGAAACATCTCCTGGGGCCAGTATGCTTTCAGGCTGCCCTACTGGGCAGAAATCCATCTGCAGCCCCTGGAGGGACCCCACACTGGAGAGGGTGTGAGGAGTGTGTGAGGAGTCCTCCCACTAAGGACGAAGGAACAGCAGAGACAACAGGTGAAGAACTGACCATGATCCCTATTCCCTATCCCCCTTCTGCCACTGGGGGAAGGAGGAAGAGAATTCCGGAGTGAAGTTGAGCCCAAAAAGAAGGATGAGTGTGTGTGTGTTTTTAAAATTTGTTTTTTATTTCTCACTATCCTACTCTGATTTGACTGGTAATAAATTAAACTAATTTCCCCAAGTCAAGCCTGCTTTGCTTATGACAGTAACTGCCGAGTGATCTCTCCCTGTCCTTATCCCAACCCAGGAGCCTTTTGCTGTATTTTCTCTTCCCTGTCCAGCTGAGGGCCAACCCTGCCAACACAATACTGTATAGACTAAAGGTAACGGATGAGGTGGACAATGGATGGGGAAGAGCTTCTGTGGAAGACACAACTTTCCTTCCCTTCACACAAATATACAGTGAGGAACTGTTCCCCCATTAAAAAACCAAAAGTGCTACAAAATAAGAGAATATTTTATTTAAATAGTTTTAAGAATGACAACTTTGTCCTTATGTCTTCTGAATTTCTCTCTTCTCAAAAAGCTCATAATTTAGGCATAACCATTTCACTCAGACTCACCACTGGGCAATAGTAGTACCAAGGAAATGTACAGATCATTCTAATTAAGTTACCCAATCATGCTAACAATCAGTCATTTAGATCACTGCTGCTTAATAACTGACTGTAATTTTTCTGATAAAACTACAAAAAAGGAGATTTATGGATAGAGCAACCACAGGCTAAGCAGGTCTGATACTGGTTAATAAAATCTGAAAATAATCAGAAAAAATATTCTCCATGCCCTATTTCTTTTGGCACAAAAATACAGGAAAATTAGTCTGTGTAGTTAGTGCCAAGCTGGATAGATTTGAATGCTACTTCCAAAATGAGCTATGGAGTTTATGACAACCATCTGCTGAGATCTCTACCCAATCCTGCCGAAGTGAAATTAAAATATTGATCAAAACAGTTTCTTTGCAATAATGGAAAATTTAACAGTAGATTTATTACCTACACTTGAATATTACATCTGCCTTCTCTTTATAAACTGTAGACGATAAAACAAGACTTTTGTACATGCAAGATCAAATCTGCCCTTTTCCTTTCAGTTTTCTAGAATGTTGAAAGCCATAGACACCAAAACTGAGAGGAAGGCAGAGTTAGCTCTAAAATTGTAACTATAATCTTGACCTTTTTCTGGTTTATCTGATCTTGAAAGCAACAAAACTTCGTAAGTTTGCTTTTCTTCTTTTTTCCCAAGGTTTTCTTGAGCACAAGTTTTTCTTTTGGCAATAATACACAACCTATGCAGGCTTAAATGGTACAAGCTCTTCTGCTTGATTTCTGAACTCCAGGTCTACTGCAGTGCTGTGAGAGGCTCTGCATTATATATTACACATGCCCAGCACACATTTACAGCCTCTGGTGTCTCATAAAATGTACCTGTTGGTGTTGCTGTCTTCAAACAGCAAGAAGAGCAAACTACAAAAGAGGAAACGCCACAGCTGAAGCCACAGCTTCCCTGCTGGAGCTTCTGCCCTGGGAGTCTGAGATCAGCTTGCTCGATGGAATTCAGAACCACATTTCCTAGATATGCATGTGAATCATCAATCTGTATACTAGGAGATGAGTAGAACATTATGGAGGAGTGAAGGCACATACCACTCTTTCTGTTGTGCTAATATGACCTGCAGGTAAGAATTTAATATTGCCTAAGATGAGGACTACTCTCTGGATATGTGTTTTAATCTCAGGATTTAATGTTTAACAACCTTAGCTAAAAGTTAATTCTTATCCTTGACAACTAGAATTTATTAAAATTCATTGACAAGAGAATTCCTGTACTTTGGTTTATGCTTTCGTGAATTTTTATATATTTATATTCAATAATGAGGCCAGAGTAGAAGGGTCAGCCTACCAAAACTCCTGGCTTCATCATCTTGTTAGAGCTTCTTTTTCTTTTCATTTGGGCAATACTTTCAGTTTTTCTAAGCTTGAAATACAGCAAGTAGAATAATTAAATACCTATCTGTATTTCTGGACTACTTCACAACTCTCACAGTTCTCTACAAGCAACTGGGGGTGAAGCTCTCCCAACGAGGCACAGCTACAGAATACAAGAATAATGTCATACTAAAATGATAAAAGCAAAGTTAGATTTCTTTTAATTTTGTCTAATTAGTTTAATAACTATGAACATGGTCAATGAATTAGAATGTATTTAAGAATTGCCACAGAATAGAGTGCAGAAGTTACTCACTGACAAGACAGACCTGCTTATCCCTACAGTTCATCATTACTATTACTTGACCCAGCACTCCCCAAGGGATTTCACAGCTGCCAGCAGTGTTTTGACAACATTGTAAATAAAAAAGTTTAGGATGACTTCCGTATGTTCTCTGTAGTCTTAAATGCTACATTTAAGAATTTTACATTAATCTAAAACTGCTGAAATAAATATTAACATATTTATTTAGAAAAGGACACAGTAAATATTGAAGAGGGTAAGACTGAGGTTTACAAAAATAATGAAATAATTTGACCATTTATCCTGAATAAAAAACTGTAATACAACAAACCTCACCCCTTCCCCTGCGCACACCCCTAACTCAAGTGGCAGACGGCACTCCATTAAGCTAGCAGGAGTGAGGCTGAACGGGTGAAAGAAAATATTTTACACAACAGGTAGGGAATTTCTGGAACTTTTCTTCACAGAAACACAGAGGCACATGGTATCTGTGGATTAAAAAAGGGATAAGGTCGTAACCAACTGCTACAATTTGGAGTTGGCATTGATAACTCTCTGCTGAAATCTGGACTGGCTTATTTCTTGCAGGATGCTGACAAAAATTCAAAACAGCTTGTAACTGAGCGTAGCAATTATTTTTAACTTGCATTTCTTTTGCTACTTCAATGTAACAGCATTTTCACAAGCTACAGACAAAAACAATACAGTAAATCTAATATCTGTAATTTTGATTTTGCCATATACTATTTTTATAGTTCTTTTACAAGGCACACAGATTGTTTTCAAAAAAACAGTCAGCACTGGCCCAGGGATAGACATTACCTGCACTATCCTTCCGTCGTTAAATCCCACAAAGTTATAATTGGCATCTTTGCATGCCAGGTGTTTTCCTACTGAGGGTACTACTCAAAGGAAAAAAAAATTCAGAGCAATTAAAATCTGGAAAAACTCCAGCTTTCTACAAGGCTTTTCTTCTGGAGTGCTGGAACTCCCTATCATGCCTTCAGAAGCTTCCATTTCAAGCATTATGCTTTATCCTTCAAAGGCTTTTCTACTATTTTCCTTTTTTGCAATGAGCTCAATTCCTAGGAACACCGATGTGTTCTAACGGCCTATATAGCAGCGAGAAGAAAGAAAAAATTGCAAAATACCATATTTCTACACTAATCCATATGAACAAAAGTGAAATTTGCATTTGCCCTGAACACAAGAAGCAATTAATGAGTGAAATTTGGCATTGTTTTCTTTTTTAGTGATAAATTATGTGTTCACAGCTAAAAGAAACATTTCCATTTTAAATTGCCTTGCACAGTTTACTTGCAGAAACGATGTCCAAATGGATAGGGGTACCTGGCTAATCCTTGGCAGCTTAATTCCTGAAATTCCAGCTTTGCAATTTTGACTTTTGTTATTTACACTTTCAAGCATGGTCATCAGTATAACCATACAACACATTCAGTCAACAGAAAATTAAGTAAAACCTATTTTACTTTATTTATCTTCGAAATATACAAAGGCAAATATGAGCTGAACGTTGATCCCTCACTTCTGAGGATGATACATGTCAAATCCATAATCCTTGACCAAAGTGTGCTGATTTCCAATTTGGATTTTATGTGTTATTGAGGGACTGAAGAACTGAAAAACTTAAGCAAATCTTGAGAGCTAGCAAACCTCAAGAACAAACATGAATGAAAATACTTTCTCTCAGCTTGATGAAAGTGACAAGAGTGTGGTTCAGCTGTTTTCAAATTATGTGACAGTGCTGAAGGACTACTCTAGAGAATCATTATTTTTTTAAATATTGCCTTACTCAATACATCCCAAACACATCTGACAGAGAAGTCACAGCAATAAAAGACAGAAAATGAAAATTTCATTGTGACAGAAAAATTTTTCACTTGGGAAATGTTTTCAAGTTTTTTTATTCCCAGCTGGCTTGAGAGAATTATAAGTTATCAGAAACCTCTTATGATACTATCTATTGTTAATGTTTTTAATATCTCCCACAGTAAAAACTGTGAAAGCAATCAAGCTACTGACATTTTCTTTCCACTTTCACTACAGCTTTTATCTGATTAAAACATAAACAGAGATACCTAAACCACCCAGGAAAGATTAAAAAGGCTTTTCTTTTCTTTCTTTGTGAGTCTGCGTACCTCCCGGTCGTTTTGGTTATCAGTTTAGCACAGTAACGTCTCTTTGCTGTATGCCACATTTTTAATATTTCAGAAGTGATTAGCTTTTTCTGTGTTACTGTGGGGATTATTCCTTGTATATGGGGCTCTTGATACTGACTCCTCTCAGCTTGGTCATGGATGGATTGCCATAAAAGAAGATGCTAAGAAAGGTTAATTCAAAAAGTGGAACGATCAGAGTTGCTGAAAGAAGTAGAGCTCACTCGGGCATCCATGAGAGCTCCTTCCGCCAGGCAAGGCCCCCTGGTACCCATCACACAACGGGGAATGGAAGTTGAGGGTCTACGTGCTTTGTCCTGAGACTATTTTGGAAACCTGGTTGTTGTGAACGACGTATGAATGACATATGTGATTATGAACAGCCACTATGAAAACCTCTGTAACACAGAAAACTCTGTCTATGCATATTTATCACATGCTGGGACATTTAGGTCATACCTCTGCCAAATCAGAAAGCAGGATGAATTCCTGCAATAGCCTGTTAAGAACTGAAGACCAAGTTTGCTTGATTTTAAGCCTGTGTTGAGTAAGTAAGTGAGAGTAACAAGTCATACAAGGCTTCAGAAAGGGTCTTGACATTTTCAGACAAGAAAGTGTAGGCAAGTCCAGGCAAATCATTTAAGATGTCATGACAAGGCACAGAAAATGTCTGGGTGCAGAATTGTATTCAGATACTTTATTCCTGATTTAGAACACACCTACAGAAGAACTTAGCTCTCTACCTGTAACTGATTCACTTCTATCTCCTTTCCTAAATGTTCCTATGTAGTCAAGATTTGATATTCTTGGATGGAAACCATTATAACCCTATTAATTAGTAGACTCAGGTAAATAACATTACAAAGGCAACTCTACTCACAATATAATTAATAAAACGAATGTGCTATCTTAGGCTTTTAACTTCAAGTGCTCCCCCACCTCCCAACAACTTCTATCATCTTGTTTAATTGATGTGATGTGAAGTATCAGGGTCACACAGGACTTGAAGGCAACTCAGTTTCATGTTTATTAGCAGGTCATGTACCCAGGAGCACAGACCCAGAGAGGTCCTCTGTCAATAAACTAAATCGTACCTTGAAGCAAACAGCGAAGTGACTAAATACTGAATATAATCTAAATGTGTTTTGTGTGGCAGAGACCACACTTTTTCAGATGCATTCTGTGCAGAACTCTGTGTCCAAATAGATTAAAAAATCTGGCTCCACATCTCAGCTCATGAGACTCCGCACAGATCTTTTCAGATCAAGAAGCAATGGCAGATTTCACCAGTCAAACTAACTCATGGCTGCATCACACCTCAATGAAATCTTCAGCCCAAAACAGGACATACAAACACCTTTGCTGCCTTTCTTTATAAATGACACTTTCTTGGCAAGTCCAGAAAAAATTACTTATTTCAGTGGCTCAACTGACTTTTAAGTCTGTACCTACTGGAACAAAAACCCAAATCTGGACATTCACTACCTGAGAATGCTACCCATAAACCATAATTTTTGAAAATTATTTAAGTAAAAAAATGAAAATGATCCTTTATTAATGAAGGCTGTACTAGCACACTTCACTTAATCAGGACACAGATAATTAGGAAATCTGGTTAATTAGGACTTTTCCGAGGAAGCTGAATTAAACCAAATGAGTTTTGACTGGCAAGGGACAATGGTTAATTGGGATGATAATTCCACTTAATTGGTATGCCTGCAGGCAGTTAAGTGGTCTGTGAGGCTCAGAGGCTAATAACAGCCTTTCTTTCCTCAAAAGACCTGTGCCCATCCAAAATCAGTACACCAAAATGGTTCTAATGCCCCCATGTACATATTAAGCATCACTTAAAAGTTCACTCTATTCAAGAGGTCATCATCACAGAACTTTTAAGGAGACTGGAAGTACTAAATTTTCTCCAAATATGTTTCAATCACGAGAAAGGAAATAAAAGACCTAAATTTTTTCCTTGGTGCTGAAATACTTTACTGCTGAAGTTTCTCTCAGCTATCAGATTCCAATATTGGAAAACAAAAAAAACCCCAACAAAACCCCCCAATAACAACAACAATAACAACAACAAAAAAAGAAAACAACAGAAAAAAACCAAACAAAACAACAGAAGAAAATCTAGTACTACTAGTACAAAATTGCATTTACCATTCAAAGTTATCTAAGTCCTGCCTTGCTGACTCCAGCATAAAAGCCCCAAGTGCAACTCCCATACCCTTGGTCTCAGTTTCCTGTTCAGCATGCTTTCTCAGTACACCAGCTGCTGTGTTTGGGATCCCTCCCAGCCACCAGCCCCTGTCCTACCCAGCACACTTCTGTACTGCAAGCCTGACTCGAGTGCCATGACTATTTGGCTCATAAGGCAGCACAATGGATTTACTATCACTACACAATGGTATTTGGGACAGCTAAAACGCACAAAATGGAATGTTCATCTCCAAAAGTTAAAGTTTTGCTTTTCCTTGAGGAAAATAGTATTTTAAGGCTCCTTTGACCAAGAAATGAGTTCTCATGTGGCTTTAAGACATCTTTACAATCTTTACTCCTTCAACTGAATTTTTTTTTTATTTCAAACTTTCTGACACATAGATGTTACAGCTGCATTAGCCTCATTTAATAAAATGGGTGAAAAATAAATTTCTTATCATTTTCCCCTGACTATATCATAGCAGAATACTTAATTTAAAGTAATAAAAAGAAGATAAAGACTTAATAACAAGTTAGACAAGCATCAGTATAAATTCCAGCTTTTCCTGGAGCTTAGGAACTAACAATGGAAAGTCAGAGAGAAAAACAGTAAAGAAAATCACCTAATATCTGAAAATTAATACACTGCAATGTGCGTGTATCACAAGGAAGAAAGAATTAGATTATACAGAGTAAACGTTCAATATTTAATCAGTTAGACTCTAGTTAAACAGATAATCGTTAATTTGATTCACTAATAACCCAGTGCTGATAAAAAATCTTACAATATCAACAACTGTAAACATCCCTGTACATGAAGGGAGATTTTTTTTTTTTACAATATTCATTTGTTTAATCTGGACAATCCTGTACTGACCAGTCATCATCTACAAGATGTTTTCTACATCTCTTTCGTAAGTGCAGTCCTAAAATTTGAGTCAGTGTATTGATACGCCCCTGTCTGGCTCAAGATCTGTGTATTTTTAAAAAGGATTCATATAGACTATTATGGAGTTTGGGGGGACAAGTATGTGGGGACAGATTTACATTTGCTTTCCTATAAAGTACCTTATTTCTTTGCACGGAGGGAGGAAATAGGAATCTTTTTCAAACCCCAGGGACACAAACTTCATGAAAATGAAATGTCATTAGCAGCACTCTCAGATATTTCCCGAGGATATAATCTCCAAATCAAGCTTTCTAACTGGAAAAGAGGCTGTTCAGTTGTTCAGTGATTTATATTTATGGCCTTACAATGTTTAAATTCAACTAGCAATTTTACAAAAGGAGAATATACCTAAGCAAACTCTATTAAAGTAATGGAAAAGAAAAGAGTGATTTTTATTAAAATACATGGCTTTATGGCAATATTGAGCTCTATCTTTTCTAACTTAACCTTAAAGAAAATAAATTACCTCTCTGATGTTAATTCAACAAGTAACTAAAATATTCAACAACTCCACTAAAATATCACAGCCCTAAGATATCTAAAGCCTGGCAGGGGATCTTGTCTCCATCTGCAGATCTATTCTTTGTAAAGTTGACTGCTCCTCTGAGCATGGTGAGAGCTCTTCAAAGCATGAAGGAATTATTGTAAAAGAGCCCTCACTTCTGGGCTCTTTATCAGTGCTATGACATCTGTCCATGGACACACACCTTTACTTCTTATTCATACACATAAAACCCTTTCCTGCTATACACAGCTCATGGCAAAGATCCAACACAAATGAAAGCAAGTCTTGTATTTCCCTGCAATATAATCTCATGGTCTCAGCCTGCTAACACTGTTACTGGAGGAATTTGTACCCAGTGGAACTCTGCACTTAACCAATTGCAACAGAAATTATGGTACGATCCTCGATAAAAACGTCATTCTTCTCCAGTTTAACGTACTTCCCACAACCTGCAAGTATCACCAGGTAGCTTTAAAATGCATTATATTGCTTGGAATTGCCTAATTTTCTTACTGTTTTCCCCAGACTCAACAAAGAAGTCACAATTACTGTTGCAAAAATGTAGTGAGACTCTACTTTGAGAAGCAGAAGTAAAAGACTCCTACGGAAAGTCTGGGGAAGAATAATATATACAAAAACAGAACAAAGATGGTCAGTGAATTTCTGAAAAGACCTTGTAATCAAACTGTCATTCTCAGGAGGAGGAGTCCCAGCTGAAGCAGTCCCACAGTCTGACAAAGTCAGGCACACTAACTCACAAGAGAGTTCATCTCTTGTTCTCCAAAACCATTTAATATTGATGTCTATGGAAAGAAATAAAAAATGTAATTTAGTGTCTTTTTCTCTGAGTCATCTGATATTTTCTACTGTGTTTGATCTTTTCTGCCAACCGTGCTTATTACTGACTTTTCACAATCCCTGCAGTTCTAACCCTCTCCCAATAGCCCTGACTTCCCTCAAGAAAATATGGCAACTACTGTGTGTTTTTGTTTAATTTTTATTTTTTGGGAAATTTTACAGCCAGGGCCAGTTATTTCTTAACCAACATGCATGAAAAGATGACATTGTCATGCTGGTCCTTACAGTATCTCTGCACGTATTGTGACATTTTACATAGTTCTTTTTAATAGCACTGAGCAAAAATTCAAGTGGGAAATCAAACCCTAGTTGGCCTGTCAATCTCTGCAAAATTAAATCTATTAATATTTTATCAAAAGTGTGAGCATGCTGTAATAATTAACTGTAATTTCTCTTTGAAATAAAGAACATGCACATCAATATATTAATGGCAATGTGTAATTTTACATGGCATTTACCAGTTATTGCATATGTCCTTCTAGAAAATGCTTCCATCACATTTAAAATGAAAAACATAAAAATAAACAACATAAAAATTATTGTTTTCTCATACACTTTTGAATTAATTTTTCATAACTAAAATAATAGAAATATTTACGGTACTCTTCATTTAAAAACTACTTTTCCTGAAAATGTAAATTTCAGGAAAAATTCAAGGCATCTAAATTTCTCATAGATGCTGCAACCACAGATAGTATCTTTCCACTGCTATTTGTAAGTTTTTGTTAATTCATTTAAATTAATTTAATTTTCATTACTTATTCCCCTTGGTTTTCTTTAACTTTCCCATTCTGTTATTTTTATTTTCTCCATTCTTTTCTCCTTTACATGTGGTCTCATCTACAGATGTGACAAACACTAGCTTAGAGGATCTAAGAGAGAATTCACTGGTAGGATCTAGCAACTGGGACACAGGATGTAAAGGTGCCCAAAAAACAGGGCAGAAAAAATCCCTTCTTTTAAGCACTATCTAATGGAGGCTAAAGGAGATAGGAAGATGGTAATTTACTGCAAGGACAATGTTCACAGGAGTAGAATCAGGTTCTTGGATAACAGGAATTAGAGCTTTATTCAGGCAAAGGATGGAGTATTGGTGTGCATGTGGTACAGACCACTTCATCTGTGCAAGAAAAGAAAATATTCCTTCTGCTCTTACTACACAGGAAAAAAAAAATGTATAATGGGACTGATTTTGTCTTGGAGATATCTGCTAGATATCACAATATTTAACTGCAACAAAAAAACTATACTGTTGCTAAAGCAGGCCAGGTTGTAATTGCTGTTGAAGAGCATCCTACAAGCTACCCTCATAACCCAAATGCCAAAGACATTAAAAAAGTGGCACTGGGAAATAAGATATTTAGAATAAATGCCTCTTTCAGGAAAAAAAAAACAATGTAAAAGTGACAGCAAGAAGGATGTACATGTATTTTTTTGATGTGGAATCTAACAGGCCAACATTATAGAATAATAGACCACACTGTACTATAGCAATATACTTCCTAGTAAGTACAGAGATATGTATCATTATATGAAACTCAATACATAGACTATAATAATATATAATAATATACACAAAATCAATGTAGATTCTCTGTTCCTGCTGGCCTTAAACTACATAAAATCACTTCTAGCTCAGAACTGATTAAAGAGCTGAAGTACAAGTTGAGATTTAATTGATATACCATATAAATAGCCTTCAACTATGGCTGGATATAGTAATTTAAATAAAAACAGACTAGAGTTTGGCAGAAAATGAGATACATTCAGATTTTGTTTGTATCCCATTTTAATACTAAGGGTATGACTCAGCTGCTAGTTTGATACGTGACAGAGAAGAAATTATTTTTAAGTGATATTGCAATACATGATTGCACTACAAAACAAAACAGGCTTTTGCAATCCAGTAGAAAGTATGATTTCTGACCATGCAAAAAGTTGAGCTCTGAGTGAAGACTGATTAACCAAATTAAAGATCTCTTTAAACATACTGCAACATATTCACACTGTTTGGGAGACAGATGGAGATGGAAAAACCACATTCTTGTGCAGATATGCAATAGCATATCAGGGACTCATCCCGCTGTATAACACGAATAACCCACTGTACCATACAATATGTGGTAGTCAAGGAGACTGGCAGGATTCCCATTGCCCAGATATTTTTTTCAGAGCTTTTTATCACCTCTGTCTTTAACTGCACCTGCCTTCATTCTGGTGTGCAAGCTCATACTCTGGATGCAGCTCATTTTACAGACTCACATAAATCTATTAAGTGCTTTTCAAAGCAAAATACAAGTGTAGACCAGCCAATAGTCAAGGTACAATCTGTCTTTCTGATGTGTTTATAGGCAGAAAAGAAATCACAATCCAAATCAGAGCAAAATCTTTGTTTTATTTAGCATTGGTTTCTTTCACTGATTTTTTTAACTGATCAGTTTATGGGTAATGACTGGGCAGAGGTAACAGTTGTTTATCCTGTGATTTACCATGATGTTACACATGTAATTCCCCTTTTTGACATTGAGGGAATTTTCTTAGCCCTTCTGAGATAATAGCTCTGGTTTCCCAAACCCACTGTAACTACAGTTATTTTACAGCTCTTGGTTGCTTTTCTCCTTCTGTTTCAACTCAGTGGCCCCTGTGTATTTTGCACCTAAGGAAATCCTACAGGCTAGGGACTCATGACTAGATTAAAACGACTCAGAAATATGTTCTTAGAACAAGGTGTTATTTGTTCACTTCCTCAGAAGTGATAATGATGTAAAGCAAATAAAGAAAACAACAAACAGCTAACAAACGTTACTATAAAAGTGACTTTTTTTTCTTCTCTGCAAAGTTCTCCATGATCTTTCGAAGCCCATATTGGTTGGAAAAAATATCACCTTTAGCCTCTGTTTTTCTGACAGTTGTTCCACTAAAAGCTCTTGGACAGTGTAAGTCTATTTATTGTGTCTAATCAGAATCTTAGAGCCCAGGTTTAACTACTGTTCAGCATCTTTCTTATTCCTCTATTGTAACAAAGTTTATAGAAGTAAATCAACAATCAGAAGGAAAATTCTGAAAAACAAGGACTTTTCCATTGTTTTCAGTTCCTTCTTGTACTGACCTGTTCAGGCTTAACTCCGTGGTAAGTATCCATTATAAACAGACATGTTGAGTATGTACCTTAATCAGAAATAGCCACAGATCCTGCTGAGCTTGTCTGCTTTCAAGAACTTCTCCCTTCCTCCAATCTGGCTCTAATAATTCTGATTTTCAACAGTGCTGTAACTGAGTTGTTACTCACTGGGTCATTCACAAGTTACGCCAACATGGAAATAACGCAGCAGTTGGGTGTCCAACAGACACAAACCTTGTTCTAGCATGTCAAAAGGAGAGAGTTGAAATGTCTTTCCATGTTTAGTAAGAAAGAACTGAAAAAAGAAACCGCATACATCAAAGAGTTTTCAAACAGCTGAGAGAAAATGCAAGCAAGGAGGTAGGTAGCAACTGTACTCAAGTAATTTAAATATGCAACATGAGTTATTTCTTCTTAAGCATACTTTTGCTGACTCCTGCATCTATCCTCAGCCTTCCTCTCTGAATGAGCTCCTGTCTCTACTAGCTAGTGATATTCTGTGCCATCATTCCCAAATGAGTCTCATTTACAGCCTTGGGATTGCCTCACTCTTTCTGTGTAATACCCTCAGTCAGCCCTGAACAAACTTGATCACTAATCTCTAGAGTCATCATATGATTCTTCAGAAAGATTATGCTTTGTATAGACTATCTTTTGAAAAAAGGCTTATGCACCTATGAGAATTTCCTTCTGTTTTAATCCAAGTCAAAAACAGTTTCCCTTTGCAGTTAAAGCATATGGGCAGCTCTGGAATGCCCCCTCCCCTGCTAAAAGCCTTCCAGTTTCACACTTAGTTTATCTGAAGGTTTTGTCTCTCACCTTGATGTTTCCAAAGTGGTGTGTAAACTTAGAAAGCAGGCAGCTTATAAGAGGTATCCTAATTATCAGCATTTTTTTATGCTGATGTAAGTGGGCTGATGGCTGGGAATGAACTTTGAGATACCCCTCTCACACAGGAAGTCTCTTCATCTGCTAAATGGCTACAGGCTGTGCTACAGGGTCTAAGTATTGCACCCCCTGTGGAGGTCTCACCCAAAAGAACCTGCTGTGTTGGAATTAAATCATCTACTATCAAGATGCAAATCTCCATCTTCAAAATTTGATACACAAAGCAGGTTTGGCAGACAAAGAAGTTTCACACATCAACTCCTTGAGAAAATTGCTACAGACACATATAGTAAGAGAAATGTTCTTATTAAGAAGGCTTGAGCCCTGTCACATCATACATATGGATAGATGTTTAATGGAATTTAATGTCACTAACACAATTTTATCAACAAACTCTTATTGAACAGAAACTGGGATTTGTTGACTAATTTTTCATCGTGACATAAGAATATCAAAGTAGTGTTAGATTCTTTTCTCTATTTTTTCTTTTCTATTTCAATAGGCTGTAATCTTTCCTTGCTATTCATGAAGGACTCCTGCCAGGTTGGTCATGGCACAATCACCACACAGTCATGCTGCTACTGCAAGGTTTTCTTTCACTGGCCACATTTTTATTCCACTGCTTGTCATTCCAACACAATTAACTTCTGACTCACTGATCAACCCCAGCTGTATCTGACAGATGTCCTATAGTCTTAGAATAGTCAATCCTTCCCAATTTCATGAAGTACTCATCCCCACCACGAGGAAGATACTGTACATGCCCTTACTGAAGAGCAAATGCCCACATAAGGTGAGCCAAAGAACGAAGTGGTGACTGTCTGGTATACATAAAAGCTTCAGACTGAGAACACTCCCCCTACCTGAACAACCAAAATCCAAACATGAAACACACAGGATAAGAAATCAACCATTAGAAAGCAGTGCTGCTGCTCTTAGACCAGTGCGCTATGACTCTTCTCTACATTCCTGATTTTCTTCCTAAAACTAACATTACTGTACTAGTAACTGCAAAGTATCACAGCATTTTGGTAAAATACAAAGATACCACACTTTATTTTTCCAGCTACACAACTGATATTTATGGAAACATCCTGATTTTTCTGCATCATTAATGACTGATAATGCTACCATCTCCAGGGATTGAAGTCCATATATTTTTAGGATTCCTTTTATTTCAACTATGTTCCTTGAACTCATTTGTATTATCACTGCATTGCTGCCAAATATTTCCTTCACAACTATTCAATTAAATATGGAATTTTTATTTCATAAACTTGATTGCCATTAATCTGTCTTTTGCATCTTTCCTGATTTTTACACAGTCATTGTTCCTAAGTTTTTGCCATCCCTTCATCACTGCGGCTGAACCAAAACCATATTAAACTAAGCTGGGGTTTTTTTAAGGTCGAAAGCTGTTTTCATAGTCAACCACCAATCTTTCCTTTTCACCTTGATATTTAAATTTATTTTTCCTTTTAAAAATCTCTCATGCCTATGAATTTTTGTCATATAATAATATGTCCTTGTCATTAGGAGACTTAAAACCTTTCAAAACATCAGGAATATATACAAATATATATCCTTTACTTACTAAACCCTCACATTTGCACAAGCTGAATGTATACAGACAACTTGTATTGTCTTGGAGAAGGACATTCTGTGGATGAATGTATTTTTATCCTTAATGCAGATTATTTCTAAACAAATTTATGTCATATGGCTTGGCACAGAGCAAATGAGACATTCATTTTCAGACATCTCCATCCATGGAGATAAGAACTCTCATCAGCCACACCAAAAGTTGTCAAACACTAAAACAGAGCACTTTGTTGATTAATAATTCTCTCTCGGTTACAGGAGAAAGAATATTAGAAATAGTTGGACTGTTATTATAATTTTCTCTTTTCTGAGGGGAAGAGTTTATTGAGTGATTAAAAAATCTGGTCTGTTCATCATATTTATAAATTTTATTATAAATTTTGAATAGTGAAGTGATAGTATTTCAATTAAATTATTCAAAGCAATAAAATCTAAAGGTTTTTGCAGAGAATTGCTGAAAGGTCTCATTATAGTCTATTACTAGAAACAAAACTGGCAGAAAAAATTAAGTGATGATAAATGCACAGTAATGCTACGAAAATAATTAAACTGAAGTATTGAAAAACATCAAAATACTGAAAATAAATAGCTCTTAATTAGTTATTATCATTCAACAAAAATGCCCTGGATTTTTTACAAATGCCATTCACAAATATCAAATCAGCGCAAGCAGGAAGAATGGTAAATAGTACTAGAAAAAGCCCTGACACTAAACTACAAAACAACAAAAGATCCATTCCATCACTGGACTGCTTCTTGACTATCAAGATGAGCTACTGTGTGCCATCCTGGCCATCTCATCCCAACAGAAAAATGAAAGAGGCAAGCTAAGGAAGAGAGAGAAAGATGGTCAGAAGTATGTAATGGAAAACCAGAGCTACCTCTGCTTCTGGTATAAAATAAAATAAAAGTTGGGGTCTAGAAAAGAAACAAATCCAGAGCAATGTAAGTGTGAGGATGGGTGTGAAATTATCCTCTGCTTCTAATCATGCATGAAGATAAGGGCACTAACTAACTCCCAAGAAATTGCTTTAAAACAAACAAGAGGGAGTGGAATTTAGGGTTTTATTTTGTTTTTACAGTGGATAACTGAACTGTCAAACTCCTTGCAATCTTAAGTTTTTCTGAGGCAAAAAGCTTACCTAGGGTTCAAAAAAAAGCTTTTGACAAACTCGGGGAAGATAAGTAAAAGCTACCACAGGGTATTAAGGCAAGATGGTCTTGGATGCAGCCTTGAAAAGACTGAATTTTTGACTGCTGGAAGCTGAAAGAACACAACTGAAGCAAGATTACTCTGCATTTTTTCTTTTCCTTTCATACTTTTGTAAGTGATCATAACTCAGCGTCTTCAGAATTGACTACACTGACTTTTGCTACATTAAAAAAAATAATCAGGTTATTAATACCTCCAAAACCTTCTTTCTTCCTTTGTTTTTTAAAATAAATAAAGAAAATCAAAACAAACCCCAACACACTGTAGGATCTGCCGTATGGTTTTCAATGTGAATGACAGCATGAAAATATTTTTTTAATTTAAGTGTACCTTCACAAATGAATTAAACCTTAAAAATCCAATTGTCGTTTTGCTGATCTATGTGAAAGATAAGTAACCTGCAAGTTAAAGTAACCTGGCTAAGCCAATTACCAATTCCTTGAAAGATCTAAAATAAGTAACTCTTATCTCCTTGCTTTCATTCTTATTTTTTTTACCAGATATTGTCCTTTTCTTTCCTCATATTGATGTCTGGGGGAAAAAAAAAAAGATACTAATTTATTTGATGGGAACACATACCAACAGCTTGCACATTTTTTTTTTTCATCATGATTACAAAGTAATTCTTTGCATGAAAACAAATTATTTTAAATACACTTTCTATGCCTACTTTTATACAGAACCACATGGAATTTTATTTTCAAACCATAAAGCTGCAGCCTCTTCACTGGGTCAAACAACCAACCTTTATTTTTGAGTTGATTGACCAAACTTGTACTCACACACCAAGCTCTTAAATGAAATGCCACATGTGCAGGAGGGTCTGGTGGTCTCACCACAGTGAACAGCCTAATGTGCAATACCACAGCAAACTTCTTGCTACATATTAGAGACCAGCAATTGAGAAACCAGAAGCAATACTGTGGGATTCAAATTTTTCTGCATTAATTTTATCACCTGCACCGAAATAATTTCTTCCAATCTTCCACTGGTGAAAAACTGCCTTAGGAAGAGGAAGCAGCAAGAGAAGACTAAAATTGCTGATGAATATAGACTTACCAAGCAAGTTGTAAATATTTCCTTAAACTACAGACACATCTCAATAGCATGCTCAGCTTAATGGTCAGTGTGAAAACCCCGCTCAGGTTCATGTCTCTGGTTGATCTGAAAGGCTCTGACAATAAGGCTGTGCCTCTTATATTGATTCCTTTGTGTGTCAGAAGGAGATCACCGAGGAATTGCTTTCACAGACTGAATAAGTCTCGGAATATCTAAAGAGGTCTTAATCCACTCATAGTGGGAGTATCAACACTTAAAGAACACAAGATGCAGCAACGTTTCTATATTGCCTTGAAGCAGCTGGGGAGCTGAGTCTAGGAAAGAGATACTGTTAGTTTGGCATGTCAACAGATGACCCACTCTTCATGACACAAATATGAAGACATTTGAGGAATTATGTGCTCTTTGTATTGCTATCCATTTTATAGCTTTACAGCAGAAAGAACCAGTAGTCTATACTGTATAGCAATAACTATATAAAAAAAATTCAGTCAGTTGAAAAATAATGGAGTTTAATTTTCAGTTGAAAAATTGAAACATTTTTAGTGTACATCTCCACCCCTAAATATTCACTTTGTGGGAAAGGTTTAGGATTATTTTCATCAAGCTTAAAATAAGTGATATAAACAACACAACTGCTGCTCAATCAGCCAGTATCATTATTAGGAAAAACTTCAGCATCTATGAAATGTCAAGAACCACAGTCCACAAGGTGTGATGACTCTCTTGAGTACACTGATGTTTGAATGTATTCATAATAATTTGATTTGTTAAGCAATGCTTAGGAAAAAAAGCTGTGAAGAGGTAAAGTGCTGTGACATTTTAGGCCTTGACAGAATCTCTGAATTTTATTTCCTTGATTTTCAAAACCTGTGTGTGAAATTGCCAGAAATGTTGCACACTGTGAAAGACAGAACCTAGCACAGCTAAAACAGCTGATAAACTTTTCCTTAGCACAGTTTTAAAATAATTACTGTACTAATTATTTATAACTGCAAGTATTTTTGCAGAATTTGCAAGTGTAAATGATTTACTTTGACAGGCATAAAAGATGTATTTTAGAGATGCAGCTGCGCTGCTGCTCAGTGTCATATTTAGGGAAATATTTTTCCTGTTGAGGTTCTTTAAAAGAGGAAAAAAAGATTGGCATCCCCCCACCCACACCATAGCTTATTTAGAAACAAACATAAGATTACAAAACCATGGAATATGAAATGGTATGTAAATAGAGATTTCATATTATACTGTAGCACAGAAGAAATTCAGATGGCTAATAAAAAATGTGTAAAACAAGTAAAACTGACAGAATTGTTACTGTGTGCTGTATGTACACAGATTATCTGTAAGTTTGGTCTCTACCATATATGAGTTCCTATATATACTGTAAATGTATGTTTGAGGTAAAAGAATTTCTTTTGCAATATTAGATGGAAAAAGACCTCAAGCGACTACGCCCTACTTTAAGATATTTTAATTGTTCCCACTGAAACAAACTGGCCTCAAAGTTTGTTTTCAATTTCCCATAGATCTCAATTTTTTCATAAATAGTTCTGATATAAATAACTTCCAGTGTGAAATTAGTAAATTTTTATTTCACTGAAAGGCTCTTTTTCCTTAGTGATTTTTCATCTTTAATTAGCTGGATCAGTGAGAACAGATAATATTCTTAAATGATTGGTAAGAAAATTATTTTAATCAATGGTATGGAGCTAGGTGAGATAAAAGGATTGAAGTTAAACAGTCAGTAAGATATTTAGGCACCTACAAAGAAGTCTGGAAGACATCGTAGCCTGAATTAAAAACAGCATTAAACCCTGCATTCACCTGCTGCCTCACCACAGTGATTTCAAATAACAGAATCTAATCTGATCTGATCTGATAAACACCCTCAGAAAACTGTATGGGCAGATGATCACCAGTGATCGTCCATCAACTGGACTGCACTGCATGACCATGTGTTTATTCCCAGCCCTTGAGTGGTGCCAATATGCCTCAATTTAAAGCAGATACAAGCGGCTGGGATAATGTATGCAAATATGTTGGACAGCAGCTTTTGAAGTGGTAATTGGTTCAATTTCTGATCATCTGACCACACAGTTGTAAACAATCTTTTTAAAGTGGTCATGTCACTGCAGCTGCAATCTGCCCTCTACATAATAGCTCCCTATTACAGAGCACTCATACGTAAAATGAATGATCAGTATCTACTTCCCTCATTCTCCCAAGGGATGCTAACCATGTCAAATAAAAATGCTTTGCTTGAAGGGATAAAAATGTGAATCAGAAAAAGATTTTGCATATGTTAGAAAGCACAAAACTCCTGAAGACAGTATAGCTCCTTACTATACGGAAATAAGAGCTTGTTCAGAAAATATATTTGTATATTTGGATATAAATCAAAATTATATAATCCTATCTAACAAGACTGATGTAGAATTTCATTGGTTGTTAATAGTGAAGAACCTTAATTGCATTTAATAGCTATGAACCTTTAAAAATCAGCAGATTTTAAAGCTTGAAAAGCTTCTAGGCTCTCCTCCCCTCGCCCTGCTCCTCAGTCTCCTCTTCTAGTTTGTGGACCTGTATCCCATTCTGAGGAACTGAGATCTAACATCAGCCTTAGGTTCCTCACCCAGACCTAGGTCCCTGGCAGTTTAGGATCAGAAGTACTTGGCTGTCAGATACATAAGGATTTTATCAAATCTGTGTCGGCCACAAAGGTGAATCTGCAAAACACATCCTCCTCCTAGGCATCCCTACTGTTTGTACTTTCCACATAGCTAATACTGGATAATGTCCATTATGTTAGCATCAGTTCAAAATGTGATCGTTAATGCAAAACCTTGACTTGGGGAGCACATTCTGGTTTTCATTTTTACTAGGTTGACAGAAAAATAATGGAGCAGGCAGTTGTGTTTCAAAACTCTGAGATTAATCCTATTTACTTAATTATGGGTATTTTGATCTGTCGTATTTCAATTATATACAAATTTTCATACTAAATAAACATCAACCCAAAATGAAGCACAGTATCTAGCTAATAATTGGATATGACACCCCACAAAGACTTTATTTTGCATAAAACCCACCAAAGAACCAGTAAGGCCAGTTACAAAATCAACTGGTTAGCAACGTCCCGCTGGCAGCACACAGAGACCTCAAGCCATTTGCAAAATGGAAGCCACAGACACAAACGAAGCAGCTTGGCTTTGGAAATGTGTCAGCTACCAAGGGCTGCAGGCACTGGGGTTCAGTCATGCACTGAAACGCCTGTTGGAAGGAGCCCAGCGCACCACCTGAGACCGAGCTGCAGCTTTGAAATGTTTTAACTCGTGGGACAGACAGTGCCAATAGTGGTTTCTAACTCTGACTTGGAGATAAAATCTTCACTAGTAAAAATATGGATACCTATTATTGGGTAAGGTTGAAGGTAAAAATGAAGTAATCACATTTAAATAGAAAGTAGTTGTTTATGAAAACTTTGCTTCAGTTACTAAATGTTCAACTATTTTTTTTCTCAATTCTGTTCTACATTTAGCTACTTTTCTCTTACTATGTTTTCTGGACATTTGTCTTAAAATTCAGTCTCATTAAAACTTCTGGATAAGATATAAAAACATTATTCCGTTTCACTGACATGATCAGTGTAATTTCTGAGGGCAATATTTCATGTAGTCTTCACAAAATTCATAAGCAATGTGAAAACTCATTTGAATAGTTTATTACATCCTTGATTTGGTATAAATAACACTGTTACATTCTACTGTTTTATCCCTGTCATGCAATCCCAATATTCATTGCTGCAATAAATTAGGTCTTATAAACAACAAAACATCATAACACAAGTTCAAGAGATGCTGCAAATAGAGAACAAAAAGGAAATCATCTAGTGCAATCTTTTTGAGTGCAAAACCCTTGAAACACATTGCAACCACTCAGTTAATAATTGCTTTGTAAATCTGAAATGAAGCAGAGGAGATAAAACTAACAAACAAGTCATAAAGTACAGTTGTTACTTGTTGGGAGTGGTTATGATTCCCTGGAGGGAAGAGGGGCACAAAAAAGCTGGTTAATGTCCAAGGATCACCTCTGCCAAGCTCAGGAGTGAGCATCACGATGAAGAGGAAGTCAGGCAAAAATGACAGGAGGCTTAAATGGATGAACAAGGAGCTCTTGGACAAACTCAAAAAGGAAGCCAACAGAGGGTGGACGCAAGAACAGGTAGCCTGGGAGGAATACAGAAATTGTCCAAGCAGCCAGTGATTAGGTTAGGAAAGCTAAAGCCTTGATAGAATTAAAATTGGCCAGGGATGTCAAGGGCAACAGAAAAAGTACATCAGTGATAAAGGGAGGACTAGGGAGAATGTGGGCCCTCTCCAGGACAGAATGGGAGACCTGGCTACCCAGGACATGGAGAAGGCTGAGGCAATCAATGACTTCTTTGCCTTGGTCTTCACGGACAAGTGCTCCAGCCACACCGCCCAGCTCGCAGGAGGCACAGGTGGGGACTGGGGAAATGAAGAATTGCCCACTATAGGAGAGATCAGATTCGAGAACATCTAAGGAACCTGAAGGTGCACAAGTTCATGGGACCTGACAAGATGCATCTGCTCATTCTGAGGGAACTGGCCGAGGAACTGGCTAAGCCACTATCCATTGTATTTGAGAAGTCGTGTCAGTCTGCTGAAGTTCCCACTGACTTGAAAAGGGCAAAAGTAACCCCCACTTTCAAAAAGAGAAGTAAGGAAGACTCAGGAAACTACAGCTCTTTCAGCCTCACCTCAGGACAGAAAGATCACGGAACAAAGTCTCCTGGAAGCTTTGCAAAGACACATGTAAAAGGAGGAGGTGAATGGTGACAGCTAACTAGGCTTCACTAAGGGCAAATCATGCCTGACAAATTCGGTGGCCTTCTATGACAGGGTCTATTACTGCCCCTGTCAACCATGTTCAAAATCTCGTAACAAAGAACCTGTTTTTATATTTCCTCTAGTGTAGCTATTATACTTGTGCTGGAAAATACATATAATTCCTACAAATAAATAATGTGTTACACAAAATATATGCTTGCACAGATGCTGAATATTTACAACAAATTTTAATACTACTCCCACAACACACTGGTCTCTCTCCCTTATTCACGCAGGCTGAACAGAATACATGATGGATGTTAAAAATCCAGGTGCCATCATCATTGCACCATGCTAGAATGCAGGAGCTCTATTCTACAATGAAAGGACATAAGAAGATAACTTTAAACAGGAACCTCTTACAGAAACAAGCTGAAGTTTAGGAAAGTCATGAACAATTGGAAATAAGGTTATCCAAAGGACAAAGACTGGCACATTTTATAATTGGCCCTGTTATCATTTTAAGTTGTAACACTGCAGACTTTTCAGGAACCCGTTACTTAATGATAAATCTTCTTCCAGTGTAATGGCTTGGCAGATCTTCACCATTAGCTTGCAGCCAAAATCTCATTCCACGATATGCTGCCAGCATTACGATATTGACCTAATTTTTCCCTTGTATTACATGTTCAACATAAAGTCAGAAATCATGAAAAAAAAATGCTTCCTTGTCTCACAGTTATTTCAAAGAATTTTAAATGGTATTTTATTACCAGTGTTCTCAAACTGGAAACATAATAAGGAGATGAGAAGGAAGAATCAGAAAGACAGATTTAACTTGTTTAAAATGTAGCTCATTTCTGGGCACTCACTTGATGCCAATAAACTTTTTTATTTAAAAGAAATATCCAGATGTTTATTTTTAACAATCTTAAGTTACTTAGTTGGTGTTCTTAAAAAAAAAGTTTATTTGCTCTTAAAAATTTGAACATTTAAATAGTCTACTTCAATATTTTACTTGGAATGTATTCCCCTTTTCCCCCACCAAGAAGCCCACACCAAAAAAAGCACTGAAATTCTGCCATGCAATTATTCATATGCCTCACCTGGACATCTCTTATCTTGGCTTCATATTACTCATAACAAAAAAGCACTCGTTGAATCCTTCCATTATTATCAAGAGACCTGAACAGTTACTGCACTTCATTTTTTAAATCAAAAATAGAAACAAGCACTCATCATATTCTTTTTAAGGGATAGAAGTTCTGAATATTTTTAGACCACTAAGAACTCTCAGGACAGACCTCAGAAAACAACTCATGTAATTCTAGTACTTTACTTACTATTTAGTATGCATATGCTTCAATTCTAAGACAAATTTAAGTATGAAAATAGCATGGAATAAATGTATAAATGTGGAAAAAACAAATTTCAGAGAATTTGAGGAAAATCAATAGACATGAAAGTAAGTATTTCAGAAAGTGATATATTTAGTATAAATCAAATTGAAAAAGTTCACAGCTTTAGAGTATGTTTCTGCACTCTCCTAGCTGATGGAAGATTGCTAAACCATGGTCTGAGTCATATGACAAACAGAAATGTCTTAGGAATGTTTTGGTCATGCTGTTTCCTCCACAGAAATTCATTAACTTCATTAGCAGGATATTTAGATAAATTGTTACATGTATTACAATGTTTTTACAGACTTAAGTATTCAAAAAACTTGAGAGTGTGGTCTCATACAAACGACTAATGTCTGCAATCAGAAAACAAAAGTAATCTACCAGTTCCTCCACAAATTAAGAAAGGAAAGCAAAAAACATTGACAAATGGAAATAATAAAATACCTAGAAAATATATCACGGCATCTACTGTGACACTTAATGGCCTGTTTGGCATCTCCCTGGGACAAAAGAGTGAAAGATGAAAGTTCAACAGAACAGGGTGACGGCATTTTTTTCCTTAGTCTGAAGAAGGAACAAACTCAATGCAACAAAACCATAACCTGTCACATAAGAATATTACAAGTGACTTACAGGAACCAGGAATTTTTTTATTTCTTCCAAGGCATGACTCATACGAGAATACGCCTCCCCAGGTGGAGCAAACACTTCAATTAATACGTGGAGCTCATCACTCAAGTGCGCGTATTTGGCTTCTCCACTTTTCCTTAGTTCTTCCTCCTATGAAGAAAGGGCGGATTTGGTTTTTAGAACTGAAAATCTACCAATTTTGCAGTGATTTAGCATTCCCAGATAACATGACAGAAGGACATACTACAAGCAGACTTTTAAATCCTTTGAGAAATAAAAGTCTACTTCAAGCCACTTAAAGATTTAAAAATCAATTTTGAGTGTTTGAATGATAAAACCAGCATAATTATCATCTAAAACAGATTTTAATCAGCACAGTGAAAAAATGCTAAATACTCCAGAAGGAAGTACTGACATATTAAACCCATAATGGAAAAGCTGCATTCAGCTGAATCGTAGCTCTTAAAAAAAACCCATAAAATAAACATGCATTTAACCATTTTGGAATGCTACTGTTTAGTAAAGCCTTTAAGTTCTTCGATGAATATCTGCAGCCTGTACATTTTAGTATCACCACAGAAAAATACACCCTAGGACTTTTATTTGAGACACAGAATCACAGGATGGTATGGGTGTGAAGGGAGCTAAAGACTTCCAGCGCCCCTGCCATGAACAGAGACACCTTCCACTAGAGCTCAGGTTGCTCAGGGACCCATCCAGCCTGCCCTTAAACACTCCAGGGGATGGGGCACCACAACTTCTCTGGTCAAACTGCTCCAGTGTCTCACCACATCCAGAGTGAATAACCTTTTCCTAATGTTTAACCTAAAACCTACTCTCATTCAGTTTAAAGCAACTATTCCTTGTCCCCTCACTATGTGCCTTTTTACAAAGTGCCTCTCTGGTATTCTTGCCCTCTTTTTGTACTTGAAAGGTGCCATAAATTTACCGTGAGCCTTCTCTTTTCCAGGCTGAGCAACCCAAATCCTCTTCATAGCAGAAGGGCTCCAGCACTCATGATCTCCATGGCCCTCCTCTGGACTTGCTGTGACAGATCCATGTGCTTCTCCTACTGAGGGCCCCTGAGCTGCTCTCAGTACTCAGTGATGTCTGAGTTTCAGCCCCAGTCCCAATACAGGGTACCTACACAATGCAGTGTACACCATCTCAGATTCTGAATCACCTCACCTAGATATAGCTCAACCATTTTTGGGTCCCCATTTTCTAGCTATAAAATAAGTCTAATAATCCTACTTCACGTTAGAGTAATGTTCTGAAATGTCAATCCGCTTTCTTACACAAAGCATTGCGATAACAAATGTAAATTGAAAAACACATTCGTAGTAGTTACTGCCCCAAAAAATCAAAGACATAAAACAGTGATCATGTTAATGGCACTGACTATGTCAACATAATGAAAAATCCATGCCATTACTACAGAAGATAGCCATAAGTAATGCTAAAGAAATGAGTTGAACTCTCAGTCTTCAAAAATATTTTGAGAAATGTAATTTAGAAGAAAATATGTATATACAGAAAATACTATCACAGAAAAAGAAGTAAACTAATTTGCTTGAAAATGGTGGAGGTTATATCTTTTTAATATATACTAAAATAATAGTTTATGAACATTTAGCTAAGATATGAAAATTGTAACAAAAGATTACAATTCTTACTGATTTAGCTTATTTAATTTTGTATTAACTTATTTTAGCCTTGACTAATTTACACCAATGCTTGCTGCCAAAAACATTTGCACGATGCTATGCTCCTAACAGTAAGTATACAGTTCTTCTTATCTATGTTAGAAGATCCAGCCCCAAGGACTTTTTGATTTTCCAGAGAATACACAAAGGCTACATCCTTTAGCTCTAGAGCCCAAGATCTGGATCCATGCTAAGTCAACATTTTGCAGATTATGATAAAATCATAACTCAATAAATGTGAACTATCATTTTATTTTTAAATTTCAAAATTGACATAATTGTTTTCAACTTAAACTAAAAAATTAAGATAAGACATAATTGTCACAGAATTTTTATTTTTACAGTTAAATTCTCTTTGGCATTTTAGCTTATCTTTGAAATATCATTGAAATGTCCATAAGAACCATAGGATAATATAAAAGTCTATCATGAGATGCTACAGTACCTTTCTGTTTTCTGGAAAAAACATCACACATTTCATTACTGCTTCTGGAAAAATTTGGTATGGAGTATTTCAGTAGAATTAAGTTTCAATAGTTATATGGAAGTTTCTTTCCTGTTGCTTTTTTAAGATTCTGAGGGGGAAAAAACCAAACCCGCCAAAAAGTCCCAAAAGTTATCTTTCAGGAAAAGAATACCAATAAACTTAGAAATTAGAAATTGGACCTTTTTTTTCGGATGAAGAAAAAGCAAAAGAATAATGTTTGGCTCATTGTTTTGATGAGGATTTTGTACAGCTAAGACACCAGTAACATGATTTTATAACGAAAACCTGAAATACGCTTCTTCGGTGGTAACAATTGTAATTATGTTTCTCTTTTATTTCCTGAACAAACTCAGGATTTGTTAAAACACATCATTTTATAACTTGCCTCTTTGGTTCAGCACATGCTTTGTCACTACTCGGCACTTACTTCTGTAGCTGTTAGAAAACGCAGGCTGAGGTCGTGACATCCTACACATTTCTTTCTGAGGATACCTAATGAGGTTTCTTCTTGTGAGACACAAGGGGTTAAAGACTGAATTTTCACACAGTATCTCTTCCCATAATAGGGTAAAATGTCACAATAATGCTCCTTTCATTGCATGTGTGTGTGTGGACACAGAGAAACTTAATTAAGGAAAACTATGGATGAGTAAGAACCCACAGATCATGTGAGCACTGTACCAAGCTCTGCTTCCCAAAGCCAGTGAATATGACTGAGTATTTGGGGACTGAATGTACCCTTTCATTTAATCGCATGTCAGGTATCAGGCATCTACCAAGCAAACAACAGACGTGACTCACACTGTTGGGGAGACACTCGTCGGTATGGCAGGTGATACCTACTGGCAGCTAATACAGTTTTCCAAGGGCAGTGCAGATGAACAGGCTCTCCCAGGAGCACATGAAGATGGACAACACCTTTGCAAATCTTCACTAGCAAGCAGCACATCCCAACTGCATAGCAAAATGGTCAGTGCTGTGGACTCAATATCCACACTACTTCTATTTTAGATGACAGTACTGCCCCTAGTGTAGCACAGCAGTGGGTTTTGCCTCCTGCAAGTTGTAGTCTGGTTGCAATAACTGAGTTCCCATTAGAAGCCAGAGAGCCCTTCTGGAGCCAAACTTTGATTTCGTTTTGTAGGAGAGCAGTCCAGTTAAAACCCTGTGAGCTCTGCTCACTTTAAATAATGGGAATTGGGAATGTTCAGGAGGGTCTCCTCTAAACTGTGCTTCTGAGTCAAATGAAAACACTAATGAATAAACATCCCATGTAGCACTGGTAAGGACTGAAATGGATTATGAGACTTTCCAGCACCTGGTACATTAAGGTAGAATAGGTGAGATCATCATAAATCCATTTTATATGGTATTTTTTGCAAGGCTATCTGGGTGTGAATGGCCTTGCAAGGCCCTAGTGGCCTCTAATGCACCAGTGCAATCACCTGTGTACTTTGGCTGTTTCTCATATAATTCTGCCCTAATCACCTCTGAGGTTCAGGTATTCCCCATGGTGCGGTCTGTAACTTCTGGCAAATTCTCACAGCTTTTTACGTTCTACGATTCCCTGCATCATGTCTAGCAGTTTTTTAGACCCTGTTCAGCTTGCACAGCCTTGGCCAGTGGCCACCCAGCAGCCAAGTTGTTCTCTCACAGCCCAAGCACAGAAATAACTGCTTAAGCTTACTCATGTATACATGAAATGAATCACAGTGGAAGGTGATGTGCATCAAAAGCCTGATGGATTCACTGAATCAAAATGCAATTAAAGTCCCAGGCACTGGATCCTAGGGTAGAAAAACAACCAACCTGGGACCTGATCAGTTCTGCTTTATAAAAGGAATGGAATAGATTCCCTGGGCTTATGGATCAGTGACAGCCATGTCTCTTAGTACGGACTCTCACGTTCGTAGTATGGTTCTTATTTAGTTCATGGTGACAATTTTACTTCAGTGTGGCTTGATCACAGCAGAGGAAATGCACATCACCCTCCAGAGACAACTGCTCTTCATCCTGATCCTCTTCCACTCCATTCTGCATGTCAATTCCCTTCATCTCTCAAGAGTGACAGAAGCCAGCTCCCCTTATCCTATGTGCTTCAGGCTTCCTTCATTCTCATTTGCTGCCTGAGAGCGTCTGTCACACAGTGCTGAAGTCCATCCACCCTCAGCGTGACGCATGGCTCTATAACCCACTCTCTCAGAAGGGTAACAGGTGTTTTGAAACACCTACTGTGTTTTATAATTTCCAGTTGACCAAAGCAGGGAAAATTACTTACAAAACTCCACAGCAGAAATATTAGGAATACCGACCTCTGCAAAAGTGAAGTATGTGAGTGATAGGAACATAAGGGCCAAGAAAAATGATGAATTCTCTCTGGATGTGAAAGGGGTCTTAACATTTTTAAAGGATGTGTGTTGACAGAGAACTGTTTTGTGTCTGGAAGCCTGGCAAAAATGCTTGAATAAAAATAGCAGAATAAAGCTGAAAGAAATGGAGTTTGCACAGAAAACAAAGTTATACAGTCCAGATTGGTGAATAAAAAGTGTCTCTGTAACACTGAAATAACAGGATATCAAAGAATAATAGAAAAGAAACTTGTAGTAGGAATTGTGTAGATCTCAGAGATAAATTTCATCAATACAATACAAAGAACTTCCTATAATGAAACAAATACAGCTACGAAAAGAAACAATGGGTGCTTGAGGAACAATATGAGAATTGCAATGGATTTCATATCTTGCAAGAATTTACAAAGAAAAGCATAGTGCAGAGACTAGACAAAGATAATAATCACAGGCCTGCTGCTACACAGGCATTATGCATAAGATCAATGGGCAATGCTACAGAAGAAAATTAATGAGCATGCAGTTTGACAAATGCAAACCTATTAATTTTTAATCTGGACATAAATGAAAAAAAATCAAAACGTTGTCTGTCACACTGACAGTGAACTAATTTCTTGGTGATACTGGGTTTGGAGTTAAAAAACTTTCAGGTCCAAGGTCCCATCAGTGGAGAAACAAAGAAAAGAAAAAAAAAAAAAAAAGAAAAGAGAAACAATTTGATAATGGATAAGGTATTGGAAAGGGATTCAGCAGAGTACAGAATGAAGCTAAAAGACCTGTTCCTTGACTCTTGTTTTAAACCAGTTATTCTCACTCCAGGAAGAAGAATAAAGAAGATGGAGGTGGTGAATACATGAGGAGAGCTCACACAGCAGTGCAAAGAGAGTGGGTGTACAACACCTGCAGTCAGCCACAGAGACCCCGTTATGAAATGTAGGCCTTAGAAAGAACATTGGCTACAAAAGAGGAAATTACTGGAGATACAGGTGACAACAATTATTTTTCTATACTCGATCCATCATTAAAATTTTCATTATTACTTTGGTGAAATGGAGCAGAGAATTGTGTACATTCAGTACTGTCTTGGGCAAACAGGTCCTTCAGTGCTTTATTTCCTGATGATTTTCATAAAACGTCTAGGAGGTACTAAACCATACTCAGATCATCTTTTTGTTTAGAGTGGTGAAAAGAAAAAAAAGACTAATCAGCAGAAGAATGTGATGATAAGACAACCACAATTGAAAGAACACTAACACGTGACATGAAGGTTAAATGAAGAAAAAATAGAAATTCTTTAAAAAAGTTTAGGAAAGATTAACACACTAAAGTGTTATGTGCCAAAACTGAGGCAAGAGACAGTGACCACTGTGACCAACAACTAGTGATCTATGCTTAAATTCCCAGCCAGAAAACTAAGAGCAGCAATAGAGTTCACAGACCTATAAATGTTTCTACACTTGTCCAAACCTAAGCAGAAGCTAAAACAGCATAGATAAGAACCATCTGGGCATTAGATAATTTTTCCTAGAATTAACCAAGCCAAAGATGTTCACTGAACACAATCAATGAATTGCAAGTTTGCAAAGCTTATGTAGGAAATCAAAGATCCTCAAGAAATGCATGATTACCATACCTCAAGATGCTTCATAGGATTATGTTCATATTAAAACTTATGATCACAACTCGGGATCACTGCAATTCAGATGCCTTCAGATGCAGGAAGAAGACTTTGCCTTAATTAATGAGAGTAGAAAATGTCATGCTTTTATTTATGAGAAGATAATTAGCAATTTGTTGCAACCAAGCTACAGTGTTGGTTGCTTAACTCCAAACAACATGTCACACTTTTAAGATGGGCAAAAATATATCTTAAAAGAAGTTTTTTTCTTTTTTTTCTTCCCCTTAATCCAAGATTTATTAGAAGTTTAGTTCCATACTAATGATTGCAGCTTAAATTCCATGCAGGCAAAAATGACACATAAACTAACTTTCTAGTGTCTGACTCTTTCCCTGGTGTTACGCTTACCTTCCACTGCCCTGGGGGTCCTAAAGGTTAATGGCTTCAGTTGGGATAGGACAACTCGGATGTGAGTTGCCTGAGTTCTTTGGTGCAAGACATTGTATTGGGTTTGCATGGCCAGGTTTTGGTAGTGAGGCTGGTACAGGGCTCGCTTCTGTGAGAAGCTGCCAGAAACTTCCTCAGTGTCTAGCAGAGCCAATCCCCAGTGTCTCCCAGACGGACATGCTGCTGGCCCAGGCTGGGGCAATCAGGTGCTAACACCTCTGTGGTAACATATTTAAGAAGGAGTAAGTTATTGCTCAGATGTAATTGTAGCCAGAGAAGAGCAGAGTGACAACATATGAGAGGAACAGCTCTGCAGACGCCAAGGTCAGTGGAGAAGGAGGGTCAGGAGGTGCTCCAGGTGCCAGAGCTGAGATTCCCCTGCAGCCCGTGGTGCAGACCACGGTGAAGCAGTGCCCCTGCAGCCCATGGAGGGCCACAGGGATGCAGAGATCCACCTGCAGCCCAGGGAGGAGACCCACACTGGAGCAGGTGGATGCCTGAGAGGAGGCTGTGACCCAATGGGAGGCCTGTGCTGGAGCAGGCTTCCTGGCAGGACTTGTTTCTCTGTGGGGTACCCATGGTGGAGCAGCCTGTCCTTGAAGGACTGCACCCCACAGAACAGTGACCCACACTGCAGCATTATGCAGAGAACTGTTGCCTGTGGGATTGACTAATGTTGGAAAAATTCATGGAGGACTGTCTCCGGTGGGAGGGACCCCACACTGGATCAGGAGAAGGTCTCCTCTCCCTGAGCAGTGGCAGAAACAACCTGTGGTGAACTGAGAGGACTGTAACCACCACTCCCTGTCGCCCTGCGCCACTGGTGGAGAGGAGGTAGAGCTGGGAAGGAGGGAGAAGTGGGGAGAAAGGTAGTTTTAAGGTCTTACTTTGCTTTTCAAAATCCTGCTCTGATTTTGTTAGTAACAATTAATATCTCTAATTCTAGCCTGTTTTGCCCTTCACGGTGTCTGGTGAGATCTCTCTCTGTCCTTACCTGAACCCATGAATCCTTTGTTACATTTTTCTCTCCCCCGTGCAATTGTGGAGGGGAGTGATAGAGAGGCTTTGGTTGGTGCCTGGCATCCAGACGAAGTCAACACACTACAGACACATAATACTAATAATAATAATTGTTACTCGTGATTTTACCCAGATCCCAATATTGTGTTCTGCCCTGGTTTGAGACAAATTAGAGGAAAATGTCCTTTGATAGAAGGCAGGTTTCAGCCGCCCCTCCCCGACCAGGTTCAGGAAATAAATTCCTTGGAGGAAAAAGTGAAAAAAGCCTATTTATTTAACAAACACAGTGCATGCAGGCATGGGAAAAGAATAATGCTAAATAATAAAACCTCTCACTGTGGAGAGAACCTGGTAAATTTCAGAGTCCTTTCTGGGGGTGTGGTCTCTCTCTCTCCTCTCCAGAGCTGGGGTTCGGTGTGTGCCCCTCTGGGCCTCCCAGATGATGTTCCGGTGCTGCTGAACAGTCCAGAAGAGAAGAAGAAGGAGAAGAAACCAAAGTTCCAGGGAAAAGAAAGTTTGCCTCAGCTAGCACGCTGTCTCTCTCCTGAGAAAAGGAGCCGAGAGCAGGCTAAAAGCAGGAGGAGTTTTTCCTCCCTCTTGCCATGGCAGCAGAACGCAGGGGAGTGGAGTGTCCTTGAAGCACGAACTGCTTTGAAAAGTTCGCCGGGCTTTTTTTCTTTCTCTCAGACCCACTTTTAAAGGCACAGAAAGGCACAGGATTCATGTCTGGGCATAGAGCAGGCGATAGGGGATACACATCATAAAGTCACCCCAAGACATGTCCCTTTAATGACCTGCAGCTGATCTTGATGACTAGTCCTCGCTTACAATCCTGGAGCCTTCCTTATCATCTCATGCCTTTGCTTTCAATGCCTCCACTTCCATCCCAACCCTGTACTCCCCTGTGCTGCAGTTTTATTCTAGGGCCATAGCAGCACCCTCCACACAGAATAATGACTTATTATTGCTACCATTAATTACAGATACAGTACAAACCTAGGCAAAAGGTAAAGAAGCATAGGTAAAAATCACTCAGCCATTAGACAAGGGCTGCTAGAAGTCAGCAAGATCAAAGGGAGCTGGGGGCAGACCCTGAGCAGTCTAGAGAAGGGCTGGCAGGTCCCAGCCCTGAGCTACGGTTTTAACACAAAGCCTGCAACCTGCAACAGATGATGCCAACACCATATTTACTGGGACACAGGGCTACCAGTGTCAGTGGAAAGACAACATGAGGACCTAATTTCCTTTGATGATCAGTTTTGAAAAGCACTCTTGGGATACAGAGATTTTTTTTTCAGCTACATCTGTCTAATTTTAAACCTAAATATATAGCTGGATGAGGCCTTCTGCTTTCAATGCACTTCTTAGTTCCACCAACGCTAGATTATACACGTGCCTATGTCAGGGTATAAACAATCGCTTGGGCTCTGCCACAGTGTAAACTGTGATGGCTACAGCTACTGCTGAGGATGAGTCTCTGCACAAAAGGATCAAAACTAATGAGCACAGAGTGTATTCCCAAACCTCACCATTCCTTTAGGAAGGGCTCCTCACTATGATATAGGGTTTTGCTCAACTACACCCAGGCTGCTGACAGCCAATGCCAAATCACCACATTCAAAAGGATAAATACAGTTATTTAGTGATTTGAAAAGATGAAGAGTAGAGAGATATAATAAAGGCTGATGACACTGTAAGAGCTTTAAGAGCTTACTGTGTCAAAAATAAAGCAACAAGCCTCTGGCAGAAGAGAAACATCATTTGAGGAAAGCAGATATGACTTCATTTACACTGGTTGGAGGAAAATGTACTTTCTTTTCCTCTGCTGTCATTTTCACTTTCCAGAAATCATTTTACTGGTTCTCCTACATCAATCTAGCTCTATTTCATTATGTTTGGAGCCAACAGTTTTATAAATTTTAATCCATTTTTTTTAGAGAGAGAGAACATGAACAGTCACCTTAAAGCCATACAAATGTTACAGGGTTAGGGTTAGGGTTTGGGTTAGGGGTCATAGACACTAGAAAACTCTGTTATAAACACTAGAAAACTCTACTAATGTTTTAGGTAATTCCACAAGCTAGCTGATGACAAATTATCAGTCATCTGGAAAAGAAGGTTAACTGTATTTATGCTAAGGATTCCATAAACTGACAGTAATTTATTTATCAACAATTCTTATTATTCAGGAAATATTCATCTTTGTATCCATTATGTATATAGTGTTCTCAAAAACTGTGTTTAATAAAAACCAGTAATGGTTATTTAAAATGTACAAACAGGAAAATTTAAATTAGATATCTGTATCACCTTTTTGTTCCTTCTCTGTCATTAAGTTTCATTATGATTATATCAGTCCTACAAGAACACGGTTTTTTTTCTCCAAAGAATAAATATCACTTGTATCACAAGATTCGCAAGGCATATTCTGTTTTTAAGAACAGGGACTTGTATGAAAAGGAATGTTTTGCAGTTCTACAGGCTCTGAATGAATTGTTTTGCTACACACTATTGAACTGAAAAATAAGTAAATTTCAGTTGTAGAGTAGTCAAGTACTTAGAAGACTTTGGTTTTGGTCACCTGAAGGAAATAGTAGAAAGAATATTTCTACCATGGAGAAAATTCTGGAGGGAAAAATCCATGTGTAGGATATTTTATGCAAAAGAAGAACAAAAGAGTTCTATTTTGGAACAATCCATCAGAAGAGGTCTAATGTGTGCACTTAACTTTGACTATAAAGAAGCCTGAAACTTGTCTTTGGCAATTAGTCTATTTATATTTAATCCCAATTTCATGACAAAGGCTACAAGTACACACTTGAAAGTAAATACATGCTTAACCACTCACTTGATGAAGGATGCTTCCCCAGTATAGGCCTAGAGAACATGCAGTAATCATGCATGGGCAATAACTCTGCACTCCTTCAGGTGCAAAGTCAAAGACAAAATCCCATTTATTGCGCAGTCCGAATTCCCTAAATACTCCCACAGAACAGGATATAACATCATGGAAACAGGAAAGATGTTCACCACAGTGTCTCCCTATCACCTGGAGTAGTGCACAGACATTGCCTATTATGGTAACAGGTAAACAATACCCTATAAGGTCACAAACTACAGTCACCACTTCTCACAGGTCCAGCTTTGTCCACAAGCCACAAACTTCTCTCCGCCCATTCCCAGTGCCCTGGATACAGACCCAGGGTCACCTCTGGGCCCAGGAAAGAGGCTGTCTCTCTGGCCTTCCGGCCTTATCTCTCTGTCACCACATAGTGTAACCCAACAAGAAGAGATCCACTGATGCATGTAGGTATTACTTCAAAGCCTAATTGCTATTGTAGGTGCCTACATAAAGAGACCTTCAAGCCTTTACCAATCTAACTGTGTAACCTACTCACTTAGCTTAGAGCTGCAAAAGAACTGAAGCACCCAGGATTTAGGCATGATTTGGATCCCAAGCACCAAATTGTGGCCACCTAATTTCCTGTTCAGTTGTTTCCTATCCCTGAAATCTACAGATGCCAGAATTGTCCACAGTAATACTCCTCAGACTGAAGTGTCTGGGCAGCAGCGCCACATGAGGGTGAATGAGATCTGGTAATTCTTTCATGCTTAAGCTTCTCTGGGATTCATAAAGTAACAAGGGACTAAGTAAGACAGATGGTCCCAATACACTCCTATTGAATACAAAAGTGGCGCTGCTGCCCTTTTCCTTAATGAGGTAGCAGTTGGAAAGCTCATCAAGTTACACATTATGGAAGTCATGAAATAGGTGTTCATTTTAGAGAAGTTGCTAGATGAATCCCGTAAGAACCATTTGGGAACGTGTTCTGTTAAACTATTCATAAGTGATCCAGAAAATGAGTTCAACAGTAATAAAAATTCTCCAGTGATAAAGACCACCTCTTTGTGTGTACAGACTCTAGATAACGTTATTTCAGGATAAAGATCTTGAAGGCATTACATTCAGATCTATAGAAAAAATTTGCTCAGTGTTTGTTCAGTACTAATTGTTCAATGAATGTCAATCAGAATTTGTTCAATATCAATTAATAGGGTATTTTCTATTAGGCAATTTTTAAGAAAGGAAGATAAATGAAACCGCAAAACCTCTACTAGACAATTTTGGTGCCTCAATCTAAAAAAATTTAGAAACAAAACAGATCAAGATGAAAAGAATTGTTAAGAACATGGAAATATTTTCATATGAGATGCTAAATACCAAAGTCTTGGCAATCTTGACGTTCCTGCAGTTCAGGATGTCCTTAAACAATTAATTCTTGGAAAGCCTCTCAATTTTCACTAGTTTCTATGTTCTCACCCAAACTTTTGAACTTGCAACTTTCAGGAGTTGTAGACTGAGTGCATTCTTATGTTTTCCTGTCTCATTTGGAACTGTGAACCCATGAATGTGTGGCATGAGGTGTTGCATACATAGAGAAAAAACCCCAACATATGGATCTGTTATGTTTTTGTTCTATGACAGTTGCAATTGCTTGTTGATGTATCTATTATCACCTATTACATAGATGTGTATGCTTAAGGTGGTTGTGTCAAATATGGAACCCACTTCTGATGTTAAATATCCTATTACTAATTAGCATTCAAATGAGCTCAAAGTAGTATTACAGGTGCTTCATCTAGAAAGCAAGGCAACACTTCAGCCACTCTGATTGCTCATTATAATCAGAGCTGAGAGAGTACAGAGGAGAGCAATTTACAGCCACTTTCAGCTGCAAATTCAGGAATCATGCCTGCTGCAAGGTGTGTGGAGAACTGCTGGCTGCCTTCACCTCCTCACCTCCTGCGGTGGCAACCTCCTCCACTCCTTCCAGCATCGGGACTTTCTGAAGGATAATGTTGTTACGTCTCTGATGAACCCTTTCAAATGCAACTGGGAAGCCCCTGCAGGCTCAAGGTTCAAAAGCCCAAACTGATGATCCCATTTAACTCCTCATTGCTTTTTCTAGCAACACTCCACTATTGTGCAGGATTCCATGGTAATGTTTTGCACCCTGAAACACAATGGAACCTGTGATACAGGAAATGTACTTCCCTAAACAGTGGATATAAGGGAAGTGGCTTCTCCTTGATTGCCATATTGGCCCAGCCAGGGTAATGGGGATGGCTTGGCTTCCAGCAGTTTAAAGACCTTTCTGATAAACTGTATTATGAAGTTCATTTTCCTGGCTGATTGTCAATAATTATTTCCTTAAGGCTGTCCCTTGATTAACCACAACATTGTAAACAAAAGCAGTAAATGGATTTGAGTATCCTACCACAAATTTAGAAGAGACCACTATTTTCTTGTATCCCCTTGATTCTTATGCAGTGATGTGGAAACCACATCAGTGGAGGGAAGCCACAATGGCAGAGACAAACTGAACTCTGGGGAGTGGAAGAGGAAAAGGAAGTTCATAAATAATTGGCAAACACTGTATCTCTAATGGCATTTATACAGATGAAAATGTTTCAGTACCTGTGCTGACTTAAAAAATACATTATCTTCTGAAAAAGTATTTCCAATTAAAGATAAATCAAATAACTGAAAAATCAACCAGTGTGCCACTCTTCTTCACAAACGTATCCCTTTTTTGAGCTAGAATTTTAATGTCTTGCAAATGATGCACTCCCTCTCCCATGCGACAGTCACACGTGATTTTGCAGTTTTCACTTTTTCTTTTCTTGTAGAATTAGGTTTTGCATAATGACAAAGAACACAAACACACTTTTCAATAGCAATATTACTCGTTTCTCTACTATCTAGAAAATCTAATAATTCACACTATATTCATTTAGAGAAATAAATAATGAGATTGCAAGTTCTTGGATGATTTCTCAAAAAACTATCATATAGCTGAAAGATGAATATAACAATATTACATATATCATAAAATCTTAAAATGACTCATAGAATGGTTTGGGTTGGAAGGGACCTTAAAGATCATCTAGTTCCAACCACCCTGCCATGGGTAGGGATACCTTCCGTTAGACCAGGTTGCTCAGAGCTCCATCCAAACTGGTTTTGAACACTTTCAGGGATGGGGCATCCACAACTTCTTGGGACAACCTGTTCCAGTGCCACACCACCCTCGCAGTGAAGAATTTTTTCCTAATATCTAATCTAAACCTACTCTCAGTTTGAATTCATTCTCCCTTACCTTGTCACTACATGCTCTTGTAAGAAGTCCTTCTCCATCTTTCTTGTAAGCTCCCTTCAGGTACTGGAAGGCCACAATTACATCAACCCTAAGCTTCTTTTCCAGGCTGAACAATCCCAATTGTCTCAGCTCTTCTCCATAGGAGAGGTGCTTCATCTCTCTGAAAAATTCAGTGGCCCTCCTCTGCACTTGATCCAACAGGTCCATGTCCTTCCTGTGCTGGGGAACTATCATGGTTTTATGTCTGACAGATTTACTGACTGCAAATAAAATAGCTTGCAAACAGATTCTCGGTCATCTCAGCTATGACAGGGATTTGCTCTGCAAAGATGAAGAACACATTTTCTAATCTTCTCATAATGGAAATCTGAAAGGATATTAGTCCATTATAAGCCGTAAATGAACCTGAGTAAAATACATGATTTTTTAATGACTAGTGATTATAGCTATTCTAATAGAAATTTACTAAAGGCTCATTTTCATGGAATGTGCAGAGTACTCAGACCATGTTCAACAGCTTCAGGTAATAGCAGCTCCTTGGCATTGCACTCTGGACCTGGCCTGAACTTTGCATCATGAGAGAGTACTTCAAGAAGCTATCACTTGTAAAGGAAAAGTAAAGGAAGTCAAAATGAGTTCTGTCAAGTTTGTTTATTTTGAGATAACTTGGCTGAGGTGATGATGGTAGCTTTTGGATGGGGTAACTTAGTCTGTGACTCAATGGAAACTTCAGTGTTCCTCACTGCAAATTTTTACAACAAAGATACGTCCTCACTGGAAGGCAGACTGACTCCTTTGCAAGGTACACACAGATCCTAGAATCACAAAGAAAGTAGCCTGAAGGATGGCAAGGGCTTTCTTCCAGGAAGTCCAGCGTTCAGAATTTCACACTGTTCTTTCTAGTGTCCCAAAGAAAGCACCAGGTTGCACTCACTTCAGAGGAGCTCACCCTGGGCTGAAGATGTCACTGGTACCAAACTGGCCGCGCCAAGATGTCAGTGACTAAGCGCAGCCAGGGCACTTCCTCTAAAAGCTCACAGCACACTGCTCTGGATCCTCTACCCAGAACTCCCCATCTCCCATGAGCACTCGCAAAGCATCCAAACTAGAATGGACTATCACCAAAACCCCAAACATATATAAAACTGAAAGAGTAAAATAATTTTAAAATTCAGTTTAAAACAGATAATTGTACTCCAGAAAAGGTTAAGTACCTGCAGTCTTCCAAGTCAGCTAATTTTACTGCACTAAAAATTAATATTCATTTTGCATTTAAGTTTTATCATCCAAATCATCTTTGGCAATTTAAAGCACTCCTCCAACCCCCTTTATGTGTTCAGATTTATACAAGAAGAAATAACCTTGTGCACAGGCTTTGAGTGTTGCAAAATTTTCATTACATGGTAACCATATCTCAGATAATCACAAAATAGGCAGATTAAATTAATCTATTATAGTCAATTCTGCCTAATGTCACCATCAGTTTACCACAAAATTTCCTCCTATTAAAAGCTTTTTCCCCGGAAACATTGTAACCTGCCTCTGGCTGAAAATGAAGCATTTTATTTGTTTTCCAGTTCTTTACTGCTTTAGCACCTGTGGTCTCCCTTGTTGCTCATTTTCAATACCAGTACAAATGAACATAAAATAAAATTGAACAATAACCCTGTTTATGGCAGACTTTCTTCATAGATTTGAGACAAAAGATGAGGATTTTTTTATCATTGTATGAACATCCTCAAATGCTATGACTGATATTAAATGCTGAAAAAAACACATTTCTTGTTTTTTCTTCCCTTCCCTCCTAAATTGGAAAAAGGGAAAAATAAAAACTATTTCCTAAATAAGAAATACATGCACCACAGAAACTCAGCAAAGCTTCAGCTCCTAACAGACTTAGCTCATTGTGCTACATTTTCTATCTAAATGTTAAAGGTTTTGAGTCAAAGTGCACAAAGACCAGATTACTCGAGTTCTTCAAAGACATCATAATCTCCCTTCCCAGGCTGTGTTCAACCCCAGGTCTTTGCCAATGTGCTGGATCTGTGACAAAGGTCCCAGTTTGAAAAGATAGTTATAGGACAGATGAACAGTTACATGTGTCCCTTGAGCGGGGTTCATTTACCTTGACTTAGGCATCCAGAAGTTAGGTATTTAAGCCTAAACTAATGACATGGAGCACTCAGTAGAAACAAACAGGTGATTCATCTGAAGCTGAGGCTGATGTTCAAGATGACTTGGGAGTTCAGGTGAATAAATCAGTTTATGGATCTAAGTATTTTTCTGGATCTGTCCAAATCACATTAATAAAGAAGAAATCAAAATACAATTGGTAACTATGAAAAGGTGAAAAGAAAGCACGTAGCATCAGTTGGATTATTTTATAAAAATTATTAGGATGAAGGAAACAAAAGGAAAGTACTAGAGCCATGTTAGACAAGCTTAAAGACTGCTGGCAGTGCTTTGGAAACTGACTGAAGGATTACAGACATCATTTTAACTGCTCAGGAAAAGATAATTATCCAGCATGAATCTGAAACATTGTATATATCAATTTTCTCTTCCAAACACATATTTATGCATTACCTGTTTTCACTGGGCATGCTGAATGAGAATTGCAGTATTTTACAATTGACCTAGATGTTGCATTGCTGATGACATGGAGAGCAAAGAAAGAGGTGGAAACCTAAGCAATCAGGCAAATGCTGTCTGAGACGTTACTACTACCAGCTTCATACCTTCTGGTTTGTTTTTTTTTTTGCGGCACAGTGTAATTTTTATTTCACGCAGAAACAGTGATTGCAAAAGCAACACTGGCCAACAGATTCTGGTGTGATTTAAGAGAGATGATATATCTAATTATGAGAAACTCCGTTTGTTCTACTTCCATTTTACGTAAGTTACTGAGGGGTTTGACAGTGACGGAGTTCCCCAGCAAAAAAGTCACATGGTCCTCAGGCTCCAGGGACCTGTGGGAATGCTGCTGCACCACAGCAGCTGATTAATTAACCCTCTCTCAGCTGTCATTCACCAATTATATCCTTTCACAATCAGTAAATCTGTCATGAAAGGACAGGTTCTGCTCCTCTGCAGTCTGAACAGTAGCCATCATGTTATTTTACTGCACTCCCCTAAGATGCATGGAGGAGTCTGGAAAAAGCACTTGAGATGCCTCTCTGGTAAGTAGAGCATGACAAATTTCCATTAACTGTGCTCCTCGACCCCTGGCCATGATGGGGATTACTACCCCTTGGCTCACTTGCCTCCAGTCTTCTGCTGTCCCTCCCTTGTTCCTTGCACCCTGTCCCAGGGGCTGCAATGCCTCCTCTGGCACCAGACCGCACGTGTGTTTCCTTGGCACATCCCTTCTTCATACTCACAGAGAGACCTCCACCCGCCAGGGACTTACCCGTAAAATGGCTAACAAGGAGGGAAAGATGCTTGCCTGCCTTTTATTTTTTTTTTTTCCTTCTCCCCAGTATCTCTCTGAATTCCATTCTGTCAGAGGTTTTACTATGCTAGAAATATTCAGTGGCGAAGAAATCCTTTTGTCATCCATTCCTTGCTGCTGCTGTTTTGGCAGACTGCATTCACCAGTGCCTGCCTCTGCTGGGGTCGCCTGGCCCTGCTACAAGCACCTGGTGAGAGAGGCATGAGGGCAACTGAGCATGTCTCCCTGGGGCACAGGGTCCCCAAGAGTCCACTGCCCACAAACTCTCTAATCCACTCACATGTGGGTTTTCAGTCTTTCTGCCACCGTCTCCTCAGACACAAGGGAGGGTGACAAATGAGACGAACCACTATGTTTGCCATAGAGACAGGACATCTGATTCTTCTGGGTCTGTGGAAATGCAAACCAGCAACTGTAGCATCCTGCTGTGTGGGAAGAGAAATTAAATGCCCCTTTCAGGAGAATATTATGGAAAATAAAGGTAATCTGCATATAATGCAGCAATGATCCTGGACAATCTAAAACCAACTTCAGACTGCTGGCAGAATTAAAGTCCAAAACCTGTTGGTTTTGTGCTTAGTTCTGTGCTCTTCTTTCATTCCAACAGTGAGAATATAGTTGAGCAAGTATTGCTAGCATCTTCTATCACACAGAATGGTACAGTCTCTGGACAATGAGTAGAAAGGAGAAGTTAATGAATTGAGGTCAGCCAAATTTCCTTTGCATAGAAAGCAGGAAAAGCTGTTTTTTCAGATTATGCAAGTATTGATAGGAATTCAGAAATGCAGTGGCTTTACCTGTGAAGTTCAGAGTCCTTTTCCCTAGATCAGCACATGTGAATGAAATATTTGTAACTTTAAGGAGGTGCAGTGTGCTTTCTTCTTGCATATCTTATTGAAGCCGTATTGATAATAACAGTAAGGAAAGATTTAAGAAGTAAAGAAGCTGTGATGATATCTTTTTTCTGAAATTAATGTAAAGCCAGCAAATATTATTGCTATTATTACACAATATTTTGCATGCTATTGCATAACATGTTTCTAGGGAAAAAAAATTTAAAGAACATGAGGCTGTGTTAAAAACAGTCCCAGCAGGGTGGAGGGGAGGACAGGCTGCCTGCCAGACCCAGCCAGTCCAACACTATATCAAAAGGTACGGCTCCCTGAGAATGCCTGAGAGACAAAGGAAGACTTTGGAGTATGTGTTGATGTGATGGGTTGGTTTAAATTTAAGTTTTATTTTAACTTGTGAACACTTTGAAACTAAGCACAGCATGCAGGTGTTTTACTTCAGACTTGGTTTGCACTGAAAAATCAAACCATTCTGGTTTCACATTTGAAAATATGCATCCTCTAAGTTTGCAACACTTTTGGTCAACATGATTGACAAATGGTTTAATCACACCAGTCTCTTTTAGCATCTCCAGTATAGCTCATTACAGTGCTCATCTAAAAAAATCCGGATTTTTTTCTTGCCTGTTTTCAGTAGACTGCTTCATATTTTATTACTCTTATTTCCATTCATTTTCTTCTACCAGATGGGTAGAACCTATCTGCAAACATCATCTTGGGGGAATCTTTTTATGTGTTTCCCAAGTGTGTTCATAAAGAAACAGGTGTCTTGGAAACAGAATCCTTCTGTTCCCTGCTCACAGAATTTCAGCTTTCATTTTCAGGGTAAAAAGAGTTAGAGGTCTAGAACGAAAGGGTACATAAAACGCAGTAACAAAAGTAGAAAATAATACATTTCTCTTTCTTGGTACTTGTTTACTTAGGTTTGTATAGGCAAACTGAAGGCCTTTAAGATCTTCATTGCTGATTTTCTGCTCCTAGTGGATTAGGAAAGGGATGTGACTGTGCTCTGTATAATGGATAATGGTGGTTTTAGAGCACAGCACCAGATTTTCTCACATCTTTTTTTGGGTTTTGAGGAGATAGCTGCAGCTACTTCACTGTTGCCTGATAAGCTCTGGTTTCTGACAAATTGAAAACCATGAGACATTGATCAGGCACAGCCAGAAGGTTGTGCAGTGCTGTTTTGCTGACTGCTGTCTGGTTTTGTGCAGGCTGCTTGGTGTCCTCAGGAGCAGCCTGGCACAGCCTCTGGGGCAGCCTTCGGAGCAAGCTGGAGACCCAAGCACTGACATCCATGTGCCACCAGCAGTTCTGCCACGCAAACTTGGTGGAACAGCTACGAGAGTTGTTCAACAAAACACAGTCTGTGCTGACAGGTTACATCTGCCAGTGCCTGTATCTTTCACCAGTGGCTATCAGATCTGGTGGTCATGCTGGACATCACCCATTTGGGCTACATGAAAAAACACATCACTACCACATTGCCTAATGAGAGGTTAAAACCAGCAGGCATACAAGACTCCTGAATGGAAAAAAGAAACAATCCAGTGTGGTGTTTTTAGCTGCAAGATGGAAGATAATGTAGGACCCAGTACTCATTTGGCTGTACCTAGAGGTCTTTTTGCCTCCCAACAAAGGAAAAACAGAGGCAAGAGACATAGGAGTCCATGTGAAAGTCTCTACAGGAGGAAGCCAAGAAAAAGGTCCTATTTGGAGTTAGGATTTTTAAAGGAAAGCTTGAGTTTCTGAACAAGAAAACTGCCTGTTTGTTATTTCCTATTATGTTCAGGTAAAGGGCGTGTGGCACACGTTTTCTGTGAACAAACTGGAGAAATGCTACTTAGTTCTTCCTCTAAAAGACGCAGAAAGGGCATTACCCAACCATGGAGAATGAGTAAGAAGTTCTCGAAGTACTAGGAGAGTTCTCCTTGTTGGTGCAAGGCTAGACATTAAAAGACAAATTTAAGAAACAGCAATAGAATATTGAAAAGAGTTACAGCCCGACTTCAACATTATGACTTTAGAAAGTCTAAAAGATTTTAAGAATTATTTTCTGTTTGAATACACTTTCCTGCCCTTTGTAGTCTAGCACATTCCACAGAATGTGATGCCACGGATCTTCATACACCTGTAAGTATGTTTGACAGCTATTCCCGTCCATTTGCCTTTGTGCTTTTCATCTGAAAAACCATGTTTTAAGCTCATGTGTCATTAGTTTTGTCATTACTTGAAAATGAAAGGCAAGGAAGGACACGATGAGCTATTTTGAATGCCAAAGGTCTCCAACTGGGTTGCACCAGCTGGTTTCTGAAGGCACCAGAAATAACTATGAATAGACAGAAACTTCTCAGGGTGATCAGAAGGCACAACTCATCCTCCCAGCAGTCACCTTTTCACTTGGCTAAGGAGAACATGTTCAGATGGTGTGCTGTGCCCTCAGTTTGGGACGAACACACATACAACAGCTGAAAGCCAGGTGCTGCATAGCTGCAACAAGCACAGCAGAAACACTAATTCTGTCTGCTGAAAGGTGGGTGCATTATCTCAAGCTCAGCACAGAGCTGATGTCTTCCATTCACAGTTCATTTCCACTAACTGAGCAGAGCTGGCATCCTGCTTTTAGGGAAAAAAAGAAGAAAAAATAAACCCCAGAGCCACAATTAGTCTTGCTGTCTCATATTTTGTCTCTCTCATGGCATGATTAGAGCATCCCTTCTTTCAGAATGACTCAAAATAAGTGGAAAAAGTCCTTTTCCTCCTTACTTTGCAAAGCTCCTCAAGCGTGTCCGTCTTCCAATTCATGGGTACATGACTTTTCTAGGAAGCACAGCTGCAAGGTTGTCTGTCAAAGTCAAATCACATCCATACTTCCCAAAGGCAACTACTCTTTTCATTCAGGGATGTATTGATTCCTCCAAAGATAGTGCAACTTCTAAATCTCAACTGGATAAAAATATCAGCTGTGAAACCCCACCTCTCACATAAATTCAGACACTTGAGTGTGCCCACCATGTGCTTGGCTTTAGGCACAGTACCACCGAGAACAGAAGAATATAGAACACATTAGGTTATCTGCATTTTCCTTTGAAGGCCTGTCCTGCCTTCTCAATTAACTATATAATTCCTGAATTAAAGGCACTCAGTCCCCCTACTGTGACTGGATGACTACTTTTCAAAAAATCAACCATGATATGTTCCTTAAAAGCATATACTCTGAAAATGGACTTACACTGTCACTGCCAATTTAGGAGAGAGTGAGATTAAGGAGTGAAAGGAAGGCGGCTCCATTAGAACCATCTAGGCAATTTACAATGGCTTCTCTGTGGCTGTGAAGTGAATATGAATTAGTAACAACATTTAAGATCGTGAATAATTAAAGAGTTGCATTCCAGGTTCTACCACAGCTTGAAATGCTTTTATTTTGAAAATGCCACTTGTGCTAAGGTTTAATTAAATTAAAAAAAAAAAAAAAGACTTGTAAACGAAAAAGATCTAAATACAGAGGCAACAGAGAGAAATCACAAAGGCCAGAAGCAAAATGTGCTGTTATCCTCTGCATTATTCACCAACACAGCAGCCCCAGGGCTCAGGATCACAGTGCTTAACATATTAATTTTTTCCTGGCCAGTCCCTGAAAGCATCTGCATACACTATTTCAGGACTAAAAGGACTTATGCAATGCTTTGCTAGGCTTATATAGATGAGTACACTTTTTTCTCAGCCAAATCCCTCTTTTCATAGACATTGCATCTCTGAAAGCATATCTACAAAATTAACACAACACAACAGTAAAACTGCACGTGGCCTCAGAAAATATAAATGTAAAAAAAGATACACAATATTTTACTAGACATATTGCATTAATAAAGTTATAGCTTAGAAATACTGAAATTCCCACCAATATTATACATTATTTAATATATACTTCATATTTAATTCTGAATTTCTAACTATCTATTGCTGTGCTCTATGTGAATTATACTGCATTGAAAAATAAACATTTTTATTTAGATTCTCTTGTGTAATTTTTCTGGCAGAAGTATTAAGTCATTTACTTATATCCTTGGAAAATGTTGTGTATGTAAATGTTGGTATAATCTGGCTTCATGTTTCTACGCCAAGTAATAAATGAAGTGAGTTGTTCACTGCAGTATTTATAATGAATTTTTCTTGTTGCAGAATGAGACATATTGATCAAAAATCTTTCATTGAAAACAGCTACTGCAGCCAATGCAGCATGGATGAGCTTAGGATTCAAAATGGAATAGGTACAAAGACAAATTACTAGGATGCTCAGAAGTAGCGGGAGTATCTTTCAGGAGAGACATTTAAAATAACTTGCGCTTTTTGCCTAGTAGATTTAGAAGGGATATATGTTCTCTATTAAAAAAAAAAAGAAAAAAAAAAGAAACAAAGGGAAGAAAAATGAAACTGAAGGACTAAATTTCTAACTACCATAGATTATTTTTATCTGGAGAGAGCCTTCAGATGCTAGTAATAGGAGCAGAACTCATTGTAAGAGTTTAATCAGGTCATTAAAATGGCCATGTAATATGATTACAGACAGAGCAGGAGCGAGTCCCCCTCTAGAGCAGGGAAGTGAAATCTTCTGACACAGAGTTATGCTCAGTCTTAACATCATCCTTCTTTGGGCTAGCACTTCAGCATTAAACATATGCTGAAGCTTCACTGATTTCTTTGAACATTTACAATCTCTGCTGCCTACCAGGACAGTCAGTCAGAGAGTATCTGGAGCTTCAGGTAATGTATGAGATAGCTGCTGTATCCTTTTTTGTAGAAGCAATGACTTGCCAGAGTGCTGGTAAGTTATATTTTTACTGACATGTGAACTGCTTAAATATGAAATGCTTTAGTTAGGAGAAAAATAAAGGCCAAATATACTGATTTGTTACGCATTTTTCAAAATATTTTTATTTCCTTATCTATTTGTATTTTAGAAAAATAATAAATATATACATATATTTATGTATGTATATATAATTTCTTTTTTATTTTTTTAAATTTGATTTCCCATCAATTTGAAGTAAAGAGGAAAATGGATGGTAGTGCAGCAATAACATTAAGGCACGTACAGTGGGGTAAAATAGAGAATGAGAAACTCTAGTAAACCTTACAATTGAAGCATATAATTTTTAAATTTAATGTTAGTATCAGAATCAAATTCTAAGTACTTCAACAAAGTATACTTAAAATGCACATACAGATACAACTATGTAATTAATTTGCACTGTTCACTACAGGACCACCAAGTGCCTGCCCAGGTTTCCTTGGTCACCTTTTCCTCCTCCTCTAACTGAATCCTTCCTGCCTGTGAGCTTCGCTGGGCCAGCTTCCCCATGAATCCAAATGAGATGCCCACTGTTGCCTGTGCAGAACAACCTCCTGGCTGTTCCAGAATAGAGCTGATGTCACCGCCAGGGACTGAGAGTGCTCAGCTCACGGCCTGTGTGTGCCTGAGCAGCACATCCCTCCCTGCACCTGCACATGGTGCTTCACTCTGTTCGCCCCTGTCACTGACCAGAGGTGGGCTGTGATTTAAAGCAAACCATTCGGCATGAACTGTGCAGCCTATTCTCACATCTGACTCTCAATAAATCTGTAAAGCCAAAGTGCTGAACATAAAGTGGGCATAATAGACATTTCAAGAGATTATGCACATGGTCATTAGTGCTTTGCTGAATTGCGATTTTGCACCAATTATTTTGCTACTGAATTTTCCAAATGTCCATTGTGACTTTCTGTGTTCCTCGTTAGGCACAGCTGACAGCTTTCTGGCATTAAAGAATGATTCTTTCAATTAGAAGATCACACTAAGTATCGTATTATCAAGATGAAAAATAATACTACTATTTTATATAGCGTGCCTGTATACATGACATAAAACTGAGTTAAGCAACTATGAGGCCACTTCTGTAACCTGCAAACGTCATTGTCCTTCGTAACTGTTTAGACCAACAAAACTGGCAGGACTATGGATTTACAGTATGTCAGCCAACTAAAAGCAGAGCGTTTGCATCTTTTCCAGAATGGAGTAGTGTTGTTTATGATTAGACACGTTGAATACACGTTTCTATTTTCAACATGAAACAAAGTAATGAAAAATAACAAGACTTTCAAGTGCATTCTATTAGGATATCAAAATGTTACCTAGGATATGAGTCACATTATATGTTTTGTATTTTAATTGCATTTTTACTTACATAAAATACTCAGAAAATAAAAAGAATGAAAAACAGGATATGGTTTGCATAATGCACAATTTTGCTGATTCAGAGACATTACATATTACATAAATATACATGTTATAGTATACCTTTCATCTTAGCTTAGCTTTGTACAGAATGATTCAAAAAACTAGAGTCCCTATAAGGTGAAAACTCGGTCTAAAAATTGAGGCTATGTTAGTTTTAAGAAATAAGCAATCCAACCACCTAATTTTGCTACTTCTTTCATTTAACATTTTTCCAATCAACAGGCCAAGAAAACAGGCACTGGCTGCCAGCAGTTGAAATTGGCAGGAACAAAAAGACTCAAGTGCCTCTAAGTTTAATTTTGATTTCCATGAAGATATCAGAAAAAATATGGCAGGAATTTTAAAACACTGTATTCAAACAGGATACACTTTCTCCTACTTCAATTTTACTTATTTAATCACATTTAGCTGTCAAAGTAACTCTACTTACATGAAGTGCCTTTCCTAAGTTGATAGTGAAATATCTTTCATTAATATTATTTTGTACTACATGAAAAAAAGAATCCCACTATATTTATACACGGATGTGGTTTATTTCCCTCATGTTCTTGTCTGTTCCAACGAATTTTACGTGAAAAAAAAGTGTTATTCTCTTGCTTGCTTGACTCCTTTTCACTTCATTTATTCCAAAAATGAACATGCTAAAAATTGTTGGGTTGTAGGGTTGTTGTCTGGTTGGTTGGTTGTTTTCCTATCATTTTCCAGACCTTGAGCATAGGACAAAGACCTGAGAGCATGTGTACTCTAAGCTCAGCTGTGACAGGAACTCCTCTCATGGTCCTGCACCAGTCATTCAGCGAGGTGTGATGGATTTTGTCAGCCTGAACACAGCACACCCCATAAGCTGCTGAGTAACAAAAGAGCCCCAAGGAGCTGTCACAGAGAGTACTTCTGAGAGCCAGTTTCCCACCCTAGTTTCCATCCCAACAAAGAATTGCTTTGATGATACCCACCACAAACAGCAAACCATAATAAATCTGGGTTTGCTTCATCTGAGCACTACCCTGGGAAACAATCTTCCCCAGAAAAGGAGAGGGACCCTCCCACTGGAGCCACACAGTCCAGGGCTAGGACAGCTCTCCGTTACCTGGTAAGAATGTACAACCTGACGAGTTTGCTAATGTTGTTTTTCCGCAGTGGTTCTTGCCAGCTTTCCAATCCCAAATGGTAATACTAAATGGTGTGGCAGGAAAATAAGGGGTATGGAGGGTAATTTTATATCTTCGTACTACAGAAACAAATTTTTAAATGCTTAATTAATATCAGAGCTAAACATTTTCCCTTCACTTGCCATTTTAAGGTTTCCTTCTTTACAAATACTCTTCTGGTCTCCCTACCTGGTTCTGTAAAATGGCAGGAGCTGGTACTAAAAACTGTACAACTTTGAAAGAAATAATTTGGATCCAAAGTTTTCAAGTTTGCAGTACTGCCAGGAGGTATAACCGACCATTTATATTTCACTATTTTTAACAAAGGTTTCTTTCAACTTGGAACAGAGAGGCAATAATTCTGTAACTTGCTATTAAACCAGTAGATTGCAAAATATCCAAGAAAATCATATATATTTTATAGAAAATGACACCTCTAAGAAATATCTATGCCGTACCTTGGAATGTAGGTAATGAGCTCAATTTCAGCCATGAAAAAAAGACAGTAGGGCACTATAACTGAAACCTCAGCAGAAATCATCCTAAGCAAACCACAGTTTTAATAATAATGGGTAGAACACTGGGAGGAAAAAAAAGGCACGAAAACATTTTAAACTAAAATACTTACCATAGCTATTAATAACATGTAATAATAAACAACTTAGTGGGAAAAGCAGCTTTAATATTTCCTCTTCATTTTGAAAATTAACAGTTTTCAGTTAGAGGCAATACTAATATAAATGCAAGGACAATTCACAACACACATAAACAGTGTTTAAATGGCGTTAAGTCAGCATCTCACAAAATGCCTTGAACAAATAATACAATCTCCATGTTATGGCACATAGTGCTATAATGTACAATAACGTTCACTGCTATACATCACTGCAAACCTCCAGCATACACCAACAATATAACCCGAGTAACAAAAACAATCAAGGCTCTTTTCAATTGAAAGTAATGTAAAAAAAACCAAACCAAACAACACAACAAAACCATGAAAGAAAAATAGCAAAGTGAATGGGAACACACATTATTCAACCTTTTCTATTCTGATGATGGCTCAGAGATCCCATTTGGATTAAATGCACTGAGTGCTGCCCTACAAATGGCCTCAGTAATGTGGACTCTAATGAATGTTTACAACTTTAAATGGACAAATACCCCTTTGAACTTCACAGGATGACTTTATAAAGTATGTAAAATCACCTCCAACAAAAAGAAAGACACAGGGAAACACTCCCTGGTAATTTTGTTACTGAGTTTTAAAAATCCTTCAGTAACCAAAATAAAGAAGAAAAACAAAACAGGCCATAGGGCTCATCATATGGCACAAATTTAACCCTGTCCACTTCCATCATTGTGTCCACAACTGTCTGTCAGGGAGATTACGTTCTCTCAAATATCACTAGTTTTCTATATTTGGTGTAAAAATTTGTCGTACTTGAATAAAGCACGCAGGTGACGATAACGTGTGGAAGATTATAGAGATGACAGGCTGCCATCCTTAGGGGAAAGAAAACTGCTGTTGCACAGTCTGTCTTTTGTTGAAAGCTAATGGGAAAATTTTCTGCTTGTATGTGGAGAAATAAAACATAGGTACTCCTTAAAAGCACACACTGCCTAAGAAAATGCTGTGTAACACATAATGCTTCCGCATTCATCTTTAAACAAAGCAACATGAATTGGAGCACTGCTCTAGATGAGACTGCCTCCACCTCCGTCTCAGGAGAGCTTTCAGATTTGGCTAAGGATGGTCTGAGGACTGTCTGTGGGCTGAAAGCCAGCAAGAAGAGTGGCCAACAACAGACCAGGAAAGTGACAGAAACACAGAGTGACAAGGGTAACATTTCTCATGACAGTTACTTTCGATATAGTGATGCACTGAAGAGGTGCTACAGTACTGAGTGCTTTCAAAAAGCCCTCATTAGTCTTTACATTATGAGCATTAAGATGATGCATGCTTGCTTCTTTCAAAAAGCCTTTCCTTCTAAATATTTGCATTTGGTAATGAATACATGTGAGTTTCCCCATACCAGTGCAGCACCTAGGTAGTACTGGGTATGGCCTGGCTAAGGGACCCTTTTTTTCCAGAGGTGATTAGGAGAAAAGGTTATCATTGACACCTTATTTGAAGAGTAAAGCCAGTTTGTAAAACTGCTGAGTGCAGCCAAACCTCTGCACTTAAAATTAATGAAATAGAGCAATCCTAAATACATCAGTTATTGAACTTGTAACAATTACTCATGCATTCAATTACTTCTTTTTGCACTTCTACGTTCCGAGCCCACAGGGAGAGGAGCATTGCTCAGGGCCAGGCACAGGAACCAGCACAGCCCACAGAGCCTGCCAGCTCCAGGTCTGGCAACAAAGACACTGCCTGCTCTGAGGAGGCAGAAGGAGCACTGTGCAGCGGCAAGGGATGGACAACTGCCCACTCAAACAACCCTGTGTGTTAACTTTACTTCTGCATTAAAGGATAGAGTCCTCTGGGGAGAAAAACTGGAAGAAGCAGTTCAGAAAATATGCATCAGTATGACCACAGCATTATCCACAGCAGTGATCATCCATGGACTTAAAAGGCAGTCCATAGACCACCTCTATCCTTCATCCTCCGTTCTTCTTCTCATCTGAATGCAACCAAATTATTTTGGGACCATGGAAGTGCTGCTGTGGGGACCTTGCCTAGCTTCTGTGTCCCACAGTGCCAGGTATCTCAAAATCCTCCCTATGAAATGGATGTGAAAGGAAGTGGCCACAGTGCAACTCCTCATCTCTCCTCTCTTCTTCCTTTTTACCTTAAATCGCAGAGAATATGAGGACTGTGGAAATAAGTTTCTTAGATAAAGGAACTCCAAGATGACAATGAAGGGAATTGTTAACACCTCATGGGACAACCTGGTGAAGTGCAGACTTGGCTGGTGTAGGTCTGGATCTAGTCCAAATTGGATGCAATGCCACAGTGTCAAAACTGGACTACGTAGAAAGACAAGCGAAAAAATCTCCATGTCACAGTGTGCTGAGTGGGCTAACAGACTCCAGGCCCTGTCGTCTGAGATCTAACTTCATGGTGCTATTTTCCAGAGGATAAATGCCATTATATTTTGTTGAGAAGTTCTTCCTCCTTTTGAGAAGTGAATGGATCCATACTTGATAGGTTTTGAAATTAATATCCCTCTTTTTCTTAAAGCTAAAACCCAATAACCTTCTAAGTACTTAGGAAAGTCCAATATGTTAACAGCTGAGAAGGTCATAGCAATTTAAATACCTAAAGAATAAAGAAATGCTGCTTAAATGGCTAACCTTTCGTAAGTGATTTCCCAAATTGCCCGAAAGTTATCTGGTCACTAGAAGTACAAGAAAATAGGAAACAACATACCAACTTGTACAAGTAGGAATAAATGAAATCTCACATGCAGCAATTTCCTATATAAGTATTATGTTCCTGGGTCCACCAAGAACAGGCTGGACAGGCTGGACAAAGGAAAAGCTTCCTTTAGACACCACAGGGCTTAACAGCTTTCAGTTTTCTAGGATCATTCTAAAAAACTGTAAATATTACTAGTCTTGTCTGAAGTAATTTTATTTTTTAAAGGGCCTTATTGCTCATATTAAGTTGCATATATGAATTTGTTAACATGGCAGAAATGGCACAGATTTTGGTTTGAAAAGTCTCTAATTTATAGGTATGAAGTACATCTATGTAAATAATCTGCAATAAGTATTTAATTTACTGAATATTGACCTTTGCTTTTTTCTCCAAAAGTACCTAGCAGCAGATTCTTTGATGTCAATTCCTTTTACTTGGGATCAGCCAGTGAGCTGAATTTCCCTAGTGTTTCTTGACCAGAATGTTGTTTCACTTTCTTGAGTGGATGAGCATTCTAGGCACAAGGAATCAGCTAAAGTGGACTATCAAAGGTATTTCTGGATGTGATTCTAAAGTTTTCTAGCAAAATTTGATGGTTCAAATACTGAGGAAGCTCCTAGAAAAGGGATGAATACGGAAGACCTATTAACTTACCCTGTGCCTGCTCCACGGGTTCCCTGTACTGGTGTGGGCTGGGATAGAGTTAATTTTCTTCACAGTGTAAGGTATTTTGGCAACGTTCTGGACCGTGCTGGAAACAGTGTTGGCAATACCTAGATATTTTTGCTATTGCTGAACAGTGAGCCAAGGGCTTTTCTGCTCCTCACCCTACCACACCAGCGAGGAAGCTGGAGGCACAAGAGTTGGGAGGGGACACAACCAACGGGAACAGCTCATCCCAACTGACCCAAGAGACATTCCATACCAGATGGCATCATGTTCAGCATATAAAACTGGGGGAAGAAAAAAGAACAGGAGGACATTTGAAATGATGGTGTTTGTCTTCATAAAATGGTGTGGTTTGGAAGGGACTTTAAAAACCATGTAGTTCCAACCGCCCTGCCGTGGGCAGAGACACCTCCCACTAGACTAGGTTGCTCAAAGCCCCATCCAACTTGGCCTTGAACACTTCCAGGGATGAGGAGTCCATGACTTCTCTGGGCAACCCATTCCATTGTCTTACCACCCTCACAGTAAAGAATTTCTTCTTAACATCCAATCTAAACCCACTCTCTTTCAATTTAAAGCTGTTGTTCCATGTCCTATCACTACACACCCTCCAAGTCCCTATCCAGCTTTTTTCACGGGTAATCCTTACATATGATGAAGCCCTGCCTTCCTGGGGAAGGCTGAGCACCTGGGAAGTGCCCATGGGAAGTGGTAAACTAATTCCTTCTTTTGTTTTGCTTGAATATGTAGCTTTTGCTTTACTTATTAAACTGTCTTCATCCCACCCCATGGGTTTTCTCATTGTTACCCTTTCGATTCAGTCCCCCCATCCCACCACTCGGAGAGTGAGTGGCTGGGTACTGCTGAGTTGTCAGCTGGGATTAAACCACAACACTTTTTAAATAAATATCCAGCCTACCTTTCCCCAGCACCCTGCCTTGTACCCAGGTGCTTTAAAACCATATGTTCTCATGAAGACATCAAAACTTCGAAGTCCCCCTTGACACTGCTGGAGTGCTATCAGCTTTCTGGAAATTAAGTGAACATGGTCCTTGGTCATTAATTCTTCTCTGTTTAAGTTAAGTTCTAATTGTTTTTAAAAGGCAAACTCCTCTTTTAAAATTACACAAGCATTTTTATAGTTCTCATTTCTAGGCTCATGAATCCCTATTTCTTCTACCCCACACCTGTTTTTTTTTCTTAATGAATTCAAATTTGACTTGAAGATGTAATTGTGAAGCATTACAGAAAATGCAAGGGAAATAATAGAATAGGCATAGCATTGCAATGGGCAGGTCAGTGAGCCTGTTGGATGACTTGTAGGTTGGAAGGGGATAATATGGCAGATTATCAACCTGGCAGATTTGCATTAGATGAAAATCAGTGAGCAGATGCAAAACAAGTAACAGGATTGTGGCAGGACATTCCCCCCTCTCTCATGGCTGGGGCATTTGGAAGAGAGAACTCAGGCCAGATTAACAGCCCAGCAAGGAGTCAGAGAGCCTAGGAAGGGGTCAGAGGGCCCAGCAAGGGGTCACCTCCAGGCGCCCGAGGGTCTAAGCCCCAGCCCCGAGTACACATCTTGGTATGGGAGCAGATGTGGAAAGAGAAAAAAGAAAATAAACATCGGTGACCAAAAGACATGGTTCTTATGTCTATAAAAGCCCATACGAATGATCAAAGAGGCAGAAGTCTCCTACACACACCCTGAGAAGCCTTCTACCCACATGCCCTGAAAGTGTGTGAGACTTCTTCCCGGAGCTTGGACGCAGATTCCGTGGTTACTTTCCTGGGAATTGAGAGAAAGGATTTCAATGTGTGCTCCATCAACAATTGGATGGTAAGAAACATTGGATCCTAAGTTACATTCTTTCTTCGTTAGCAGTAAATTTCATGGTACCTTTAACCCCACGTGTAATACTAGTATTCCCTTTTGTCTTATCCCTGCGTAGTAATAGCCATTTTAAGTCTTATGTCTGTTAGTTTAGTGTCTATTAATAAATAATTCATTCTATAATAGACTGAATCAGCCATTATTAAAAAACTTGTGAATGAGAGTGGGTCTTGGGGTGCTGGACACTTCAATAACACGACTGCCTGCTGCCAGAGGCCTGGGCAAAAGACAGGGACTTATTTAAAACCACATCAACCATTCACAACAAGGATCTTCTGACCTAAGCATGTCTGTCATTTGAGAGGACATTGCTCCAAAGGTATCCCTTTATTACAACACATTTCAAACTGCCAGAAAAGAGGGTGAGGAGAACAGGCCTTAGTCTTTCCTATGACCTTACACCATGGTTGCAGAGATGTGGCACATAAGACCACTTCCAATATAAAATTGGATTTCATGGCATGAAAGTTGTACTCAGACAGAAATACATCTCAGTATATAAAAACAAGCATTAAAAATCTCTTTCACCACCTTTGCATTAAAAGGAATGGCAAAAATCAGTAAAGACGATTACTGAGATGAATACTCCAACTTACTTTAAAAATGTTTTTATCCATACCACTCAGACTTGAAAGACAGTAGAATATCTGATGCATGCTTGAGGAGAAGAATTGTTCAAAACTAAAGCAAGCAGAAAAATGTTTAATTCACAAGAATGGTTTATCAGCCACGCTCCCAAGCAAGTGTCATGAATATTTTCCTGACTACAGGCACTGAGGATATTCTTTGTTAGTTCTTTATAGTTATTCCATGTAGGCAAAAATAAATGAACTAAGCATTCTGTAATAGCTTATTAGTTCCTAGAATGAGTGTGTGGCCAGGAACCAATGCCTTCTGTCTACTGAGAAACAGAAACTCAAAATATGGAAGAGCTACTCCATGGGACAGGCCCAGGTGAGAAGACAGTTCTGACAGGGCTTTGATGTTCATTTGTATATTCTGTTTTTGTGGGATGGTGCCTCATATCTACTGAACTGCATCGCTCTAAACAATCTTCTGCCACTTCACCTTTCCAGGATTTCCAGAATTTCTCAGTGGGATTTTTATGGCACTGCAGACTGGTCAGGAGGCTGCAGGCAACTGTAGGACTGGCTTTTCCTTCCTCACCAAGGAGGAAGTGCCACTCTGTACCTCTTTTCTTAAGCAATAAATTCTTGGAGGAAAATCTGGATTCTCATGTGGAATATTATGCTTTAAAAGGCAACTTCCTCAATAAAAGTACAAACTCTGTGAACTATGCAGAGCCATGTCTCCTTGCACGTGCTTTGGAAGACGGCCCCCTGCGGCTGTGGACAGGACAGGCAGCAGAACAGTGACGCAGCGGCTGCTGCCAATCCCCAGTGGGTTTTGGTAATGTGAACAGCGTGTGCATGTGAAAAAACAGTGAGCTGTGCTTCCTAACACTGGCCATGTTATCCAAAGCACTCTTTCATAGGGTTTGCCCTGCAAATCAGCTTGCAAGAACTTGGCACCATGCCTGCTCTTCTGAGCCCCAGGCTGCCAAAGCCCAGCGATTAGAGAAGAGAAAAGGGCTTTCAAGCACAAGAAGAAAGGACACAGCAAGTAAGACAACTGCTGTGTACACAGTAGCAATGCTGGTGGCCTGAAATGAATACTGCTGAATAGTTGGCAAAATGTCTAGAAGACTTAGAAGTTCAGACTAACAGCAAAACTGGGGATTGAAAATATTGAGAAACTGCAAAATCATATATTAAAGCAACTCTGTTTAAACATCCAGACATGATGAAACTGGCATTCAGAGTATATATCAGAGGTACAATAAGGATTTAGAAATTTCTAAACATTATATGAAACAAAGGTACATCCAGGTAAGGGTAACTGGGAGATGAATAAAACCTAGCCAGAAGAAATTAAAAAATTTAAGAAATTAGCAGTAGTCACAGAAGTAACATTAACCCTCTCAATTTTGATAAAATACTTGGTCCACAATCCTAGCCATATGCCAAAATCCGTATTACAGGCAAGACAGGCAATTATCCAAGCAGTACAAGGCAGAGAATATGGAACATGCCAGGACACACCAGTGGACATGAGAAGTTGAACAAACATAAAAGGTGGGAGTAAAGTGTGTGGGACGTGAAGGGCATGAGACACCCTCAGGCACTTTAAATGGCACTAGACACCCATGTTTAAGCAACTCAACACTCAACACTGACCAGAGAATAATTCATCTTGCCTTAAGACAGACATCTGTGTCTTGTCAGATGAAGAGATTATTGCACCCTAGTGATGGTGCTCATTAAAGCACCACCCATTCCAACAAGGGTTTATGCACTTTGTTTCCATATAGCCAACTACATTTATGCATCTGAATCAGGAGCTGTATTTATGCACAGCAGGAATTCAGATGAGACGGTCAAAACTTTGTTTGGCTAGTGGCAGTGCAGAAGACAGACTGCAAAAGTGAAAGTAGAGCAGGACCCTGATAATGAAGCCATTTCCAAGGCTCGCATGGCCTTGGCAGATAGAAGGTTGTTTATTTTTTCCCAAATTACATATTACTCAATCTCTAGTAGACAGTATTCTTTTTCTTGGATGAAATCCACATACACTTATTGGCTTAATTAATTTTTTTTAGAAGTCTATGTTTTCTGAGGTACCATGAGAGAGATAATATACCCATCTTAATTCAATTATTTCTTTTTACTGCGGCTAAATATGTTGGTCATGATACTTCTTTTTTTTTTTCAGAAGTTTAAAATGGATAAACAATGTTATTAAAAATATTATTATTTTCTGGTTTTGGAACCATTTTTAGTTTCAGAGTTCACATAAAAATTCAAAAGAAAATTATCTGCTGTTCTGCAGAATATTTTACACCACACTGCAACCTACATATTCTCTAAGAAAATATCACTTTATATTTCAACGTTCTTTTTATATTATGTTGCAAAAGAACTCCATGATGTCACTTTTACAAAAGCTACTTGACAAGTCTTTCCTATCCATGTCAAAACTAAAGTGAAATGCAATATTTAGTATTTAAGGGCTGATCACCTAAATCAATAGTCTGCCAGAAACATGTTTACAAAATGCCTAAAAAGAACGGTCCAACCACTTTTGAAATTATATTCATATTCATAGGATTTTGGAACAACAGAAAAATAAAGTGAAGCAATTAAAAATGGAGATATAATAACCTTTTTTCATTATAGAAGACAGTCAAAAGTTTAAAAAGAGATAATAAGATAATGATATATAATTATGTAATAACTGCAATTTGAGATTTATTATGTTCTTTTGCACATGATCATAATCAATGAGAGCCAAGTAGCCTATTTTTTTATTTTTTAATGAAAATTTAGAAAACTATAATCAGTAATCTAGTACTTAGGAACTGTTATTCTTACTTAGCAACTACTATTCTTACCCATCTTTGGTAACATTGATCTTAATATCTTATTAAGGTAAGAAAAAACTTATTTTTTTGTACAAAACCCTTGTCTTTCTCAGGCTCAATAAAAAAGTTCTCTGCAGTGATGACACTACAACCTGTCAAAAATTAATCCCACTCAAGCCTATTAATGAGATATTGATATGCATATGAATACATTAAAAACTATGGTAAAGGACAAAGAGTGGGAAGATCTGGAAATAATAATAATAATCTAACTAGGTAAAAATCATGTGCAAAACTGAAAACTATACTACTGATTTTTTTCAGACATAAAATCTGAGACAGTAGAGATACACTGGTATCTATTTGAGCAGTAAAAGCAGAATGCAAATAAATGACATTGGAGATTTTCTTCTACTGAACCCCTTCCAAAGTTGCTGAAGAAGCTACCTGACCATATCAGGACTTTATTTAAATATGGATTCAAATTCAAAGTCAAGCTTTATGATCTCACTATTCATTAAGATAGACATAAACATTCAGGCTGGATGTTGCACATCCAGGTATCTTTATGACTTCTCAAATTAAATCTGCAATTTTATCATAGAATAATAGAATGGTTTGGGTTGGAAGGGACCTTCAAGATCTTCTAGCTCCAACTGCTGTTATTGGGCAGGGACATCTTCCATTAGACCATGTTGCTCAAAGCCCCACTCAGCTTGGCCTTGAACACCGCCAGGGATTCACCCACATCATACATCATCGCCAGGGACACCCACAACTTCTCTGGGCAACCTGTTCCAGTTCTTCACCACCCTCATCATAAAAAAAGTCTTCCTAATATATCCACTCTAAACCTACCCTTTTCCAGTTCAAATACGTTGTCCCTTGTACAGTCACTACAGGCTCAGCTAAAAAAGATTTCTGTGTCTGATTTGTAAGCCCCCTTTACACGTAGCAAACCACAGTAATATCTCCTCATAGCCTTCTCTTCTCCAGGCTGAGCAGCCCCTGCTCTCTCAGCCTGTCTTCACAGGGGAGGTGATCCAGCTGTCTGACCTGGTCTGGAGCCACTCGAACCTGTCCATGTGTTTCGTATGCTGGGACGCCCAGAGCTGGGCACGGTACCCCAGGTGGGGTCTGATGAGAGTGGAGTCACAGGCAGAGTCCCCTCCATTGCCCTGCTGCCCATGCTCTTGATGCAGCCCAGGATGTGGTTGGTTTTCTGGACTGCAAGTGCACTTGCTGGCTCATGTCCAAATTTTTATCCAACTATTTCACTATATTCCACAGTGATATATTACCACTGCTGGCCTAAAGAAGCAGCTTGAGGTCATTCTTATGGAAATGTGGTGTTACACACACTGAAGTAGTATTCACACCACCTGATCTCAGGCATGGACCTTAGCTAGCTCAATGAGAACACTGATCACTCCTGGGCTAGCCAGCAGAGCCCAACAGCCTCTCCTGAAGGATGGCAGAATGCAGAAGTGAGTTCACCGGCAATGACATGAATAGCAGTGCATGAAAAAGGTGACGTTTCTCCTGCTTTTATGTCTGAGCTTACTGAAACTTCAGAGACATGCATGTTGTTTGCAGAACTTAGCATATCCATGTCAGACCCACACCAGGGACTGTGCAGGTACAAAAAGAACAACTATCTAAAGGGTTAGACATTGTCCAGATTGCATAACACAACACTTCTGAACTGAGAATAAAGTAATAAACAAGACAGAAATAAAATTCTACCTTAAAAAAAACCCCAACAACAAAAAAGACCAACAAAACCCAAACATATGTAAATAACTACAAGCAGCTCAAAGTTCCAACTAATGACTACAGCAATCCAGTCACCAAAGGCATCTAAAAAAAGTATAAAAGAATAAACAATATAGAATTATCACTTTATGTGTAGTGTCAGCATTTTTGGTTTTATCCCTTGAGATGCCGAAAGCCGACAGAATAATTGCTAACATTTCCAATCACTCAGATACACTCATACTAGTCCAGAAGCACATACATCTTCTTAATGACACTCAACTGTGGCCAATTCAACATATAAAGAATTACTTTTCTATATTTTAAATTAAAATGAGAGCATACATCACAAATCACTCACAGAAACAAAGGAACAAACTATCATAAATATGTCATGGCGTATGGAAGAAATCCCAGTTTTTCATGCCCCATAATATTTGAGTCTTAATGCAATGATGCTTCCTTTAAGTCTATAAACCCTTTTCTTTAACTTACAGAAAATGAAAGAAATAAATCAAACTCAAGATAGGAAAACCCATTAGATTGGTACCACCTGTTATAGCTTTGTTGCAATTCTTATCTAAAAATATTCTTAGACTTCCTTTCTGGGATCTGGAATCTCTTCAAATATTTGCCTACAATACTCCTCCCAGAATTTCATCCCATACATAAAATATATTCCAAAGACACAAAAGAGCTGTGCTTTTTTAATTTTTTCTTTCTAATGACATGTCTTCATACAATGCAACAAGAAATCCTTCCACAAATATCTTAGCAAAATTTAATTAGGCATGCTGAATGGAGACACATAAGATATGCTTCTGTGCTAGCCAATGTATTATGAAAAGTTATGTGATACTGTATTTCATGTTATACAGTGATAACTTATGTGTGAGAGAAACAAATTCTCTCCTCAATCACACTAGCTTTTTCAATTATCCAAGAATATTATTTGCTCCTCTTTCTCCTCTCAATTTTATAAACCACTGAATACTATTTCTAGAGCCAGGAAATGACACTAGATGAATTAATAATTCATTGTAATACGACAACTCCTAGATTTCATTGCCGTACTGCATTCTACAAATAGTATAAAACAAAATGTGAAAATTTGCCCTTATTGCTATATAATATAAGCAAGATTTATAGTTGTGACATGGAGAAGCCCCACTTGGAAACAAAAGTCCATACAACAAATAACATGGCCTACGATCTATCATAAGCCCTTTCTCACTGAAGCCCATGTGAAAAAAGTAATTTAAGTTTACATAGCAGGGTTCTTTGCTGCATTCTTGTGCTACACTTGTAAAATCCTTTCATCTATTTTTAATTATAGACTATTCCCATCATTAATGGATTGCCAGTATACATTTGAAATGTATTTCTGCACATGTATTAAGCCAAAATTCCATGTAGTCCTAATGCTGAATAACATCTTTTTTGCTATACTTGAAGTACTTTTGGAACCTTTTTTGCAAACTATTCTAGCAATCCATAGTACTGATACACTTCAATGAAATGAATGTAACCACTTCCATTTAATCATGAACTTGCATTAAATTATTGTAGCTGAATATGTACCTATAGATCATAATGCATAATGTATATTTTTTACACTAAGCAGAAAAGTAATAAATGGTAAACCCTAAAGAAAATAAACCATAGCAGTTACTGTATGTGAACCTCATTAAAAAACTCCACATTTTATAAGTTCATCCACTACATTTTAAAAATTTTTTTGCAGAATATATAACAGCAATGTTTCCCCAACAAACTTCAGAATAAGAAGCAGTGATAGCTGTCTGTATCATGAAAGGGAAAGCAAATCTGCAGATTCAGTATGTCGCTCTGCTGATGTAGCAAGAAAGCCAAGAGAGAAGGTGGCAGAAAACAGACAAAACCAAAGACAGTCATTTCAAATACAGGAATTGTAAAACATGGGGACTCTGATATCACAGAGTCATGGACTCGCAGAATGGTTTGGGTTGGAAAGGACCTTAAAGATCATTTAGTTCCAACCCCCCTGCCATGGGCAGGGACATCTTCCACTAGACCAGGTTGCTCAGAGCCTCATCCAACCAGGCCTTGAACTCTTCTGGAGACGGGGCATCCACAAGTTCCCTGGGCAACCTGTTCATGTCTCACCACCCCCAGAGCAAAGAATTTCTTCCTAATATCTAATGTAATCCCGCCCTCTTTCAGTTTGAAGCCATCACACCTTGTCCTGTCACTATGGGCTCTTGTAAGTAAATAGTCTCCGTCTTTGTTGTGGCTCCCTTCAGCTACTGGAAGGCTGCAATTAGGTCCTCATCACAAATTATCCAAAGTCTGGATCATGAAGGGGGCAAAAAAAATTAATTCAAGGTTTAATATCACATAATTTTTTTACCACACACTTTTCAGCACCATGATTGAGCCTTCTACTTAAAACCAGCTGAAGGAAAAGCTTCCCATATCTAACTGGGTGATGATTGCAAGAAATTAATTTCTGTAGAGCATGTTTTAACAATTGCAGCTAAATCTTCAAAAGAACAAACTAAAATATTAATTCTGTTTTCAACAGTTAACACCCAGGTTTGGCCTTGAAATAGTAAAACAGAATTAATAATTTATTGTCAAACTATTCAAGAGTACACATTTGCTACATCAATTTAAAGAAATGTGAAACATTACTTTTGGACTTAGATATGTAACTGCGGATCAAGTCTCTCAACAGTTAGCAACTCAATACAACCAGTGTTATACTGGAGTTGAGAGTTGTATGGATGGCTAATTATATTTTTAATTAAGGAAGTAAGACTTGCTGGACATTCCCTCTATCTCGTTATTCTATAAACAGACCCCCAGAGAAAGATTAGCAACATAATATAAAGGAAACTTCCTATTTCTTCCTCTCTCATGCCAGATAAAAAGCATTTGGTAACAGACTTTAATACAAGAGGAGATGAAGCAGGACCTGCAGCTGGACAGAAAAACAGAGAAGTTTTTATTTATTTTGTCAACTCACTTCATAAAAATGACTCTGAAGTGAATTCTTCAGAGTTTATAGACACCCCCTAAATCATTCATCTGTTGGAGCACGGAAGAACAAACACACAGTGCAGCCATTGACTTTCTCAGCAGGGTCTGTAAGCACATGAAGGCAAGACTTGCCTATAAGGCCAAAATTCAGCAAAGCATTTGCACATTAATAAATTTTAAAAAACCCAGCTGTGTTCCTTTGTCTTATAAATACAGTTTATGAGGGTCCAGTAAGTGCTAGGGTTACTTCTAAAGACTTGTTTTCAAAGAAATTTCTCAGGGACTGTGAAAGGCAGAAGATGACAGGGGGCAAGGATTAGGGTAAGGCTTTGTGTTTATTTTAGTCATTAACTTCTACCCCTCCCATCTCCTCCATGAATTCTGGAAAAATAAAAATTCATTGTATTTTGGATTATACATGGACTTGATCTGATTCAAACCAATGGAATATCTGAGTTCACATATAGATGCAATATTGTATCAGTAAAAAAATAGGCAAAAGAGCCTGAAAGCCTTGAGAACATCCACATATGTAGGGATAACAGCTCATTCATCTGAACTCAGAAAACTCTGAATTTAGTGCAGTAACATGCTGCATTTGTAAAAAGATTTGTAATTATCAACAAATTAATTCTCTGTAGACAGCTCTAAATCAGAAGGACAAGAGCTGTTATCCCTTACTGTGGGGAACGTAAGAATCTGAGAAATAAAGCCAGAGCCGCACAGTGGTGGGAACTAAAGGAAAACTTTATAGTCCTGCAGACTCCAAATGCCAGCTCCATATTGCATTGAATTCATGTTCACCTCCAATGAAAATAACAGAAGCCAGAAAAATGAGGAAAAAGTAAGTAATATCACTTGCAATGCTAATATCATACCTTCTGATTTCACTGCATATTCAAAATCATAACTTCAGAGATGCACATATGCCTTACTTTAGCTATGTTTGATAAAATACAAATGTATCTCACACGCAAGCATTCTTGGAAAGAAGCTTGTCAGAGAATACTTCGCTGTCAGAGAATTTTTTTTTTTCAGAGAAGATGAAAGGAAGATGGGGTGGTTTTTCTTGTAATAAATGGCTATAAACTCAAATTAAATCTGTACAGATTTCCTTAAAGCTATTATTAAGAAGCCACAAATTATTGTGCATTGCATAACTGTACTGTGATGAAGTTATATCTCTAAAGTTATATTGATGTTGGGTAGATAAATGAAAAAGGAATGCTACACTACAACAGTAATCAATCTGAAAAATGATCCAGAGACTAATCAATGTCTCTGAATAAGAGAACATTAATCCCTGATGGAGATATTGTAAACTAAATAATATCTAACTTAGCAATCTAAATTCCACTCACCATCTTCTTCTATTATGTTTCTTGTGGAATTGAATTTCAGTGGACTCCAAAGAGTTGTTGCTCCAAGTCTGATTTTTTTTTCATTATTCTATTTAATTGTGTGCACTGTAATTTAATTTACTGTAATGCTGCCTCTATTGTGGCAACACAAAATTCCTTGTAAGAGTAGCCCATTAAAGTATATTAAAAGTATTTATCATGATCCTCAAGAGTACAGATAACATTATGCATGGAGAACTGGGATTTAACGTAATTGCTACAAATAATTCAAAGCAGTTCTCTCTGCATTTATCTATATGTAAAACAGGAAGAACAATAATCGTAAAACAAAACTTATCAAGATCAAACCTGGTCTTTATGAAGCTGCATGTAGATAAATAAAATACTGTGGAATATAAGTCACTGTTCTGAAAAAGTATAGATGGGAAAAAACATCAGTTGGAAAACATATTCAGTCCCCCAAATTGCTGTAAGCAATTGAGTTAATTTACTTGAATTTCCTCATCTCTCTTGTGTTACCTTCCTACCACTCACACATGAATGTGCTGCTTTATTTCTTCCCGTGTTTATTTTTTTTTTAAGAAAACTTATTGCCTGTTGCACAGAAAGGGACATTAGCGCCAGGACTCACCCTGACAATGCCGTTCAGGATTGCAAATGCCATGTGCAGAAAGGGATCTCCCAGCTGGGTGCACGGTCAGACAACCAAACCTCTTGGGAGACACGAGGCACAGCAGTGCCCCCGTGGACAGCGGCAGCAATGGGACACTGTCAACACACACCAACTGATTCTCTGACCAATGAAATACATGCGAGCTGAAATCAAGAAGAGTTTGGCACAGGTCTGGATGTGAAACTCAGACTTCTGGGTGTCAAACTGACACCACTGCAGACAGAGGGGAGACTGCAGCTGAGTCACTTGGCAGCATGTTTCTAATGCATAATACATGTGTACCCAGCTTTGTTTATTTTGCTGGGATATTTAGAAAATCTTACAATATTCCACAAACAAAAAATTTAAACTGTTTTCAGGTTAAAAAATTACTAAACATTTACAAGTTGGCAAAACAAAAAGCATGTTAACTTCCACTATTTCAAATAATACATATTTTTCTTTGTTAAGGGCTATATCTTTACCCTTCCCACATTCCTCTCTTGCCACTTCTTTGCCTCGCCCTCTTTAAAGCTTCATGGTCTTCCATCACCTTCAACTCAGAAAGAATAAAGCTGAAACACTACCTCAATCTTTTGGCCTTTGGAAGCAGGCTAATTTTGTAGAAAGAAAAGTATGTGCCTGATCTTTTTAAACCCAGCAGTCTAAGTCTTACAAATGTCCTGTCAGAATGATGAAATATGCAAGTCTGTTTTAACATTACATTCAAGGGAGGCGATGAAGACTTTTAATATCACCACTGTGTTACATCAGTAATAAAACAGCATCTGCTTGAGGTCTGATGTGATTCTTCTGTGAGGACAATGCAATTTTCTTAACTATCAGCTTCAGAGTACAAAATTTTTAACACAGAGCTAAATTACCCTCTTGGCTATTCTGTTTTGAAAATGTCATCACTAATTACAAGGAAGCATCATATCACTCCATGAATTGCGCTAGTAGGAAATACTTGAATTGATATATGTTGCTGAATCCCTACAACCACTCTAACACCTCACTCTTCAGATTAGAGCTGTAGTCTAAAAATTAATAGAGAACTATTTGGAGATTGCATTTGAATTTCATTTGCTCACTCAGCTAAATACTATGAGCGATTGGCAAAACTGCCACTGGCTTCAGCAGTACAAGAAATGCACTTCTGGGACTCTGAGAGTGTTAGAGAAGACCTTACAGACCTCTTTAAGCATCAAAGAAGAATATTCCAACAATTTTCAAATTTTATTTAAATTACAAACATTTAAAGTACTTAAATGAGTATTCCACTTTCCTGGTTGTTTTAACCTGTCTTGGCATGTAACCAATCTATGAACTTTAATTTTTAATCAGTAATTAATACAGGTCTAGGGTAGGAAGATATGGTAATCTCAACTTTTCTGCCAGTTTAAATTTTCAAATTTAAAATAAAACCTTGTGTTCCAAAATCCCATGTGTATGAAGACACGTAAGTCTTTTTTATTTAATACCAAACAAATTCATTAAAACTAGAATATCAAAAAGATCAGAGACTTCAGTTCGGTTTCTTTTAATAAGCACACAAACTTGCACAAATTGTTTGGTATTTATAGCTTTTTCCAAGAAATCCCAGACAAATAAGTTACGGAATCAATGAGGCAGACTGCTTCCAATACTTACAGCACAAAGTTTATAGTCTAAAATTTGTCTCTGAGAGACCAAAAGACCATGAAGTTTCTTTTCATTTGCTCAATCTAGGATTTTTCTCTCCTGGGGAATATTTACTGAGCAAAACGCCACCAGAGCAATGTTCACCAAGGTCTTTTTTGTTACTGTTAACTCAGGGAGATAGTGGATAAGAAGTGGTCAGGAGATAAATATGATGCTCCTGTGACCCAGCAATTCCTGATGGCTAATTCTTGACTCTGATGATAGTCCAGATCTTGCACCACTGAGAACAAATTCCAGTAACTGAGGAAAAACATCTACCTTGTGCAGCAATCTGTGTTCCTTTTCAGACACTGACACTGTGCACGTGAGTATCTACACGAAAATTAGCTGCAGTAAATTGGGCTCTAGCTATAATATTAGAATGCTGTAAAAGTCTGCTGACACAAACTCACAAGTACCATTTTTTACAAATGTGCAGCTAAGAAATTTCCAGCTGCCACGAGGGCAGGAACAGGTTGCTTACTGAGAAATATAAACGACTTCTCTAACAAGACAAACAAAGTCCTGTTCACATACTCCTACAAACCTCAAGCAGAAAATGCAGAGAAGACCTGGAACCTGACTGGAGAAGTCAACAGACTGCCCCAGTGCCCAATCTTCAGACCTAGATTCTGAAGCATAGGTCAGAGCTTACAGGCAGCACAAACCACAAGTCACATCTCTAGAGAAGAGATTTTTCTAGAACTTGAGAGACTCAAGCAAGGTGGAAATCACTGTTCCAGAGACAAGGAGCCGCATTGCTTCATGTATGGGCAGGAAGCAATAATTTGGTGGGTTCTGATACTGGTATCTTTTTCTAATGTAGATATCTTTTTCCAGACCAAAGAACGGTTTGGTACTGATGCTTTGTCTTTACATGCTGCATGAAACTCAGCAGAAAAAACAAAAGGTGGTCCATCACCCACATTTAGGACATGGAATGATCTGGAGGCTTATTTAAGTATAACTTGAGAAGGCAGGTTTTACAGCAAATTGAAAGGAACACCATTGACTAATTTGATGATAATCGCAAAGTAATTTTATTTCAGCTAATTTATTTCCTCCTAAAATGTAAGTGATGTCAACTCCTTTTAAAATGGAAGTCCTACCAATCCGTAGAAACATTTAGGAAATGGGTTACAAATTGATCTTGAGACTTTGGAAGTGACTGCGCATCTTTTGGGGATAGAAGAGTTGAACATTAAATAGCAGGGGAATTTAAATGGTTAAGAGACAGACATCCCTAGTCACTGTGTAGGAGAAAACAGAAAGAACTGGCTAACACAGAGAGACTTAATGCTCAATCATGAACTGGAGCAATATATCACACACATCTTGCTCTCTCTCTCCACATATACATACAGATAACAAAGCTTGCAAAAAGCTTACCTTAAGCCTAATTCCTCTAAGCAAGGTCAGAGTGGTTAGCCATCCAGTCAAAAAAAGCAGACCCATTCTTAACCCAAAAGGAATTGGGTAAAAGGCTGTTTTCTCTGCAGCAAGATGGACTATGTACTTAAATGCATTCTAAAATTCAGAGAGGGATGTCAAAGAAAACATTGTAAATGTTTGACATAAATATAACAAACCGCCTTTGTAAGAAAAAATCCATACTGCAAAGAAACAAATAAACTTGAGAGAAATGGAAACAAACGGATTTCCAAAATTTTATAGCACAAACTGAAAAAGCCACAGACTACTCTGCTGCAGATCATTTGAAACTGCATAAATTGAAGGAAAAGAGGCAATTGCTCTTTCTAGCCAGGTTCCAAACCCAAAGTTACTGGGAGATGCCTGTTAACATGGATGAGCTTTCTGATATATATGGAACTATCTATCACAAGGCATCTCCTGGATTAAGTATGCAGACAGGATCATTTGAATATCAGGAAGGGAAGAATTTATCCGTGTGGGGCCAGTTAACTCTTTTGACTCAATGGCCTTATATTTTTGAGCTTGATGCCACTTCAGCCAGCAAGCCAGACAGATAGGTAACTAATTGAACCTGCAAAACTATTAAACAAAAGATGCTCCTGTCTGCCAGGATTCTATAGGCACTTGTAAGTTTAGATGGCAAAATAGTTTCAAGAAAAACAAAGAAGAAAGTCAAAGGAATGAAAAGTATGTGTTGAGAAGGTGGTGCATGAAAGCTTCCCAAGGACTGGCAAACCCCGGAGACTACTGGTGCTGGTGAACAAGTACACATTTGTGTCCACGTGAGTTCTGTAACTTGGCCTGTATCTAAGATGACTGCTCTGTGCAGATGATGACTGTGGCGTCATATATGCCTCTGATGAAATAAAGGATCCTCTGACAGACTTTCTGAACACCTACAATTGACCTGCCAGTAATGCCCTCTATTTTCTGAGCATATAGTTAGAGTTGTCTTCCCAAATGCTGCTCTAACCAGGTAATTGTTAGACTGCAATTCAGATGTGAGACTCAATAAGGCGAATACCTCATGAGAATAATTATCTGCCATTAAAAACCTAAACAACTGTAATACTTAATAGAATCAGTAAAACTTTCTGGAATAAAAGTATTCTAAGAAATATTGCTTGTGATCTGTATCTACCTCAAACTGCCTCCCCTATCAGGGAAAAAAGGAGTTTACAACTCAGTAGGGGTGATACACAGAGGTATTTTCCAAGAAACTGGGATGGTTGAGCAGCTGGAAGTTGCTGGAACACAAGTACACTGGAGGAAACAGTGATAAAGATCTCTTCTTTTAATCTGTGCCTGCCAACAGATTTATGTTTTCTCTGTATAAGGAGAAAGTATTTTATTTAGAATGTTTTTTTCAGGTAAAACCTGCCTTTAGAGTGTGAAAGCCCTTGGCACCTTTTGGCTTGCTCACTTAAAGGAAAAACTGAGAGAATGCAGATTACAGTAGGATTTAAAGAGTTAACGCTTCTTTGCAAATGATCCTTGAAGATTTCAGTTTTGAAAGATGGGGTAGTCTGCTTTTTGTTTGTTTCCTTCTCCTTGCATTTTTCTTTGTTGCTGGTCGTTTGTTTTCGTCCTTATAGCCCCACAGCAGTTCATATCAGGAAGCTGGAGATATTTAGGAAGGGGAAAAAACTGTGCTGCAGCAGAAGCAGTGTGCTGTTGTAACTTCTGCTCACATCTTGAAGGCAAGCTGAGGGTCTAATCCTGCTCTTGGTCATAAAACTTTGTGGGGAGAAATGGCTGTAAGCTGTAAGGTACCATGGCTGTAGAGATAAAAATAAAAAGTCCCTACGACTTTTAAACACAGAAAAGGAAAACCTAACAGAGAAAGACAAAATGGGTGAGCATCAATTAGTGATTTAAAACTAGCTATTGCTGCTCTTGGCTGTGAGCTAGTTTTCTAAATGCAATGCCACACATTGCTCTATCTTTCCCTTAGAGATTTTCCAGGTGAAGATGATAAAGGAGCACTTCAAGGGAATAGCGATACCTTACCTAAGAAATTAACATTTCAGAGATTTTGCATAAGGTCCAAATCAAAATTCCCAGCAGGTTGGAAATAAATCTAAAGCTTATCTTTTAAAAAACTAAAATAGAGTTTTTATAGCAGTTCCCAAATTTCTATCTCCAACTATAGGAGCTGAAACTCCTGGCAACACAATGAGCTAAACTACCATTGCCACAAGCCAGAGCAAGAAACCTTACAGGCACAACTGGAGTGGCACCAGCACAAAACCTGGTGCAACAGACCACTAGGTGATTTTTAGTTGGTTTGGTTTTGTTTTGTTTTGTTTTGTTTTTTAACTTCCTGAAGTCTTTTGAAACTTCTTTTTCTTTTTGAGAATGCTGCCACTCTCACTTGGAAAAAAATATTGCATATGTACCCATAATGCATGACTTTAAACATTTTAACAGGCAGTTAACACTCAAATGCATTTAAAAGTCTGGACACTAAAGACAATACTTTTGATCGCATGTTTCAGTAAAGCAGTAACATTGGGAAAGAATATAATGCAATGCTTGGATCACAACATCCTATAAACAAAATCTGCAACTTTTTTTCTTCCTTTTTGGCCTATCTGAGCATTAATTTATAATTTTATTGAAAAAACAATGAAGTCAAGAGAATCCTATCAGAAAATTATCTTTCCACTGTTAGGACACTACACCCATGGCAGACATGACCTAATGAAAAAACATATTGTGCTCCAAACCAAAAAGCTATTGGGCATTATTCACATTACATATGGACTTAAGCTTTTAAGATATTTAAACACTTATTTAAAGGTTGCAGGACTGACCTCACAGCACTTAGAATTTGCAGGTAAGTGTCCACTGCCAACTATCCCATATTTTCAAAATCTTTTTAAGGCACTCAAATAACACAGCTGTTAAAAACCACCCTAAAGCCAACATGCTAATAATTGCATCTCAATAGTTTCTGTGTGTGCTAATTTTAGATCTTTTTAGTTGCAAACAAGTTCTTAACACTTAGTGTTTCTTATAAAGAAACAACAACAACAAATTCTGTTTAACAGGAAAAGCTGTTGTCCAGTGACAGTGGACCTTCTTGGGAAAGCACTTAACCCACAAATTAATGAAAGGCAGTTAGTTCAACTGCAATTATCTCTTCTTTCCTTAAGAACTAGTTTTAAAAAAAACTAAAACTTAAAGAAGAAGGCAGTTAAAAGTGCTCATCATAGCTGATAAAACACTGAGTCATAGACAAGTAGTTTACGGGATTTTTCAAAGCTGCAGTGCAAGTTTGTTCTCTAATTTTCTATGTTTTATAGGAAGGCAACATCAGTCTTTGATAACAGCATCCTTTCAATAACCAGGACAAAAGAGATAAGCAAATGGAAGTTTAAGCGACAAGAGAAATGGGTAATGAACAGAAAGTGTGCAAAACAAGACATGATGTTGATAGGATATCTCTAAGTTAAAAAGTTTTAAATCAGGATGGCAATTACACATCAGTATTCAGAAGATTTAATGCAAACACTGTGACTTACATTCTCCTTCATGTGTGTCTGACAGCACGTGCTACTGTAAAAATCAATGTTTCAGCTTTTTTTAATCTACTATATAACCTTATTATCAGGACATACAGTAATTTCCAAATCCTGCTCTGTGTTAAGTAAAATGTGGTTCAAAAATATGTTTGGAGCAAAGACAATGTGAGCCCCTTCATTTTAAATAACTGATCAGTCTTGTAAGTGTCTCACAGGTGATGAACAATAAGTTTTCAGGAAAACATAAGCAGGTCAAAAATCCATTTTTCATTTTTTTAACAAAATGAAAAGTAAACAAAAAAATCTTTATTTGTGTAACACTTAATATATTATTAAAGCAAAATCAAAACATTCTATTGTTCTTAGGTTATTCTGCTCTTCCAAACAGACTCCTTTAGGTTACTTTTAAAATAAAAATGGTTTTAAAAAAAAAAAAGAAAGCACAAATATTTTGCTCTAAATATCTTCATCTACAACTTGTATGTTTTCAAGATTTCTCTCACAAACTTTGTTTCAGAATTTTGACGCCTCCACATACCTCTTTTCTAAAGAATTCTGTGTTCAATGGAAAATTTCCATCATTTTTTTCTTTGAATGTTCTCTATATAAAGTTACACATGCAATGGGAAAGCCAAAAGATAAAATTCTGTACAAGGCAAGCTTTTCTTTTGTAAAGGATTTATGCCTGCCATTTATTTTTTTTTCTAGCCAGTCCATCTGCCTTTCTCAACACATTTTTGCTTTTTCTATGCCTCATTCACCATTTCAGTTATTATTCTGGGATCATGGCCTTACTTTGCCCTCTTTTACCAGCATTATCCATACCAGCTAATTAACAGTATAATGCTACATAGAATCATTCCAGGGAAGCCTCACCACACGTGGTTTCAGCTACTCTGGATAGCTCACCTCTGAAAAACAAATGTAACAAAAAGAGATGGTGTCATGTTGCAGCAGTACCATGGCTGGACTGTGGTTAACGCTGTTGTTCTGTCCTCACTCGTGTCATTAAGGGTGAGGTCCCAGGGTCCCTTAGAACAGTATTTTCTCTGCAGTCACTAGAGAGTTCTTCGGGAAACAGGGAAGGGAGAGGAGTTCCCAAATACTTTCCCCAAGCTCCAGCAATCTTCAGTCATGCAGCCCTTAAAAGCAGTTCTAATGACAGCAGTGTGGGTATTTTATCTTTGGCCCTAATGTTCTTGGTTTTCCTACAAAAATTTTCATTTTATTCCCATCTGCATGAAACCATTGTCACTGTGCTTTCTCACATATGATGTTCTGAAGTTCCACCAAACACAAACATCAAGTTACATGTACTATCTAGTGCATGTTTATTGCTCGTTCGTGTATTATTTATGTGAATTAAAAAAAAATACTCCTAACATAAATAATCTAAAAGTAAGGAGCATGGAGAAATGGTGCAAGTCCCAAGACGACTCTATGAAACTGTCAGGGAACTAGCTAAAGTAGAAATGGTTAAGAAACATTACTACGTATTTTTCTGATTCTTTTAAAGAGAATCCATACTTATTGCTATAGTTTATGTAACAAAAAGCTGCGCCAGCTCACTGAATATCTGTATTTTTTTAATGGCACAGTGAAAAGTATTCACTGCATGGTTGAAAAGGAGAAAATCTGTGTCTGTGTATGAAAGCAAAAAATTCATTCCACTTGTAATGAGATTTCTGCTGTCACTTCAGCTTGATTGTTTAACTTTACAATCACTTCCCATGCTCGCAAAAAGAAGAAAAAGAAATGGAAAAGAACAAACTAAGCAAAATCAACATGACTATGTTTAATTTCATCACTACCTGTTCTGAAAAGTGTATTTGCATATTTATAATATTATATTACCACTGGGATAGCAACTTTTGGTTAAAGCATAAGCCAACAAGACAGTGAGAGCTCAACCTGTCCTAAAACTCACTGGAAAATGGCTGTGCTCTCACATCGGGCACAATTCTCAGTGGTCATGGCTATGCTCAATACGTGGAACAATACCTTCTCTACTATTTAAAAACACAGCTAAGAAAGATTTCAAATTCTACCTACAGTTTTAGAAGCCAAATCAAGAGTATCTAAAATTTTGCCAGCCAGATACCCATCATTTGCTATGTCTAGTGGATGGAATTTTATGTTTTATGACACTGCTTCTTTTTCCTGTCAGAATACTGTAGCATCTTTCTCCTATCATGGAACAGTAAAATTCTCTTGAGCCAGTGGCATTAGCTTAAGCAGAGAGATTTAAGTACTCACATTAGCCACACTGCTCTGGAAGAACTGCAAGTTTCTCTTACATCCCAGATAACATTCTGCAATACTGATGCAGTTGTACTTGGGCATCTCTTCAGCAACTTCTAACACAACTTTCTGTGACACACATTAGCTCTGTGGTATCTTGTGCACAACTGGAGCTGTTCATAATATACATTTTAAGTAAGTCACATTGCCTTTTCAAATTAATCTATCCTGTTCCCACACTGTAGGCACAGCAGATACTCAGAAATCTCAAGTCACTCTTAACAAGTGTTCCCTGTTGCTCTGGAAGGAAACAGCCTAAAATCTTTAGTCTCTAAAATTTACCCACAGGTTTCTTTAAAAAAGATAAGGAAATTCTGAAGAGCAGACATACCTCTGTTGATATAACCCAATTCCCAGACATGGAAATTGCCCCTCCATATGACCAAAACAACTGCCTATAGCCAGAGTGGTTCACTGTTGTGCCAAGAACTTCCCTATTGTCATTTTGGCACTAAAAAACCTCAAAACAGTGCATCAGTTCTTTTCGAACACTTAAGTATCTAAGGATCTAGGGCATAAACTTATTTAGTGCTTTCCAGCAGAAATTCTGTTTCTGCTTCTCTGATGCAACTCAGCATACAACTGCACCAGACTGAAGGTGAAAAGCACACGTGCCTGTAGTCTGTCTAGGGACTACTGTGGCTCATGGCATAATATAGACAGCTTTCAGGAAATTCTAGTTTATAGAGAGAAATTACATAGATTTTTCTTGAATACTCCTGCAAAACAAAGATCTATCAGCCAATATACATAAGCTGATTTCTTTTATAGTACATAAACCCACAAAAAGCCTCCAGACTTCGGTAATTTGTATTTAAATCAGTAAAAAAGTACTGCATAAATGATACTAGTGTGTTTGTTTTATGACAAGAAAACCGCTTTAACCAGAGCAAGTTGTATTTTCCTTAGCAATGTAGCAATCCACACCATTATTTATGCACACAAACAAACATATCTTCTTTACATTTTACCAGTATTTCAACCTAGAACAGCCTCTCTGAAATGCTAATTGCAACTATTACCCATCCCAAGATCATTCTCACACTCTTTCGCTTGGAACTGGTAACAGTGATGCACATGGACCAGACAATTCCTACCTCTCACTGTAATTGCACAGGGATTTTGTTTTCTTTTGAGTCAGTAAGGTCTAAATTGGATTAAGATAAATCGCTTATGAGCCTTTCTCTACAGAAGTTGCTTTCATGACTGCTGTAATTAATGCCAGTTTACCTTAGAACTTCATTTTTTACAACAGTCTTATATGAATGAGTTTCCATGAAGTTCATACTCAATTTCAGATTATTCTTAAGGACTAAATACTCTATGAAGAGGAAAAGAAAATACCCCAAGTTTTGCTGACATACTCATGAGTGAATGTAGTAACTGTCATGCTGGCACTGTTCATTATGATCAGATGAAAATCGAATTACAGGATCAGAAGAGTGACCAATCTCAAAATCAGAAGACTTAGTCTGTCTATTAATGTGTTTAAACATCTTTACACTCCCCTGTCTGGGCAATTTATGCTCTTGGCAATAATAGTCTGAGGGGGTAGCTGAGAATGGAGTGAGGGGGCATGAGATGTAGTACTGATGCAAATTACTGCTACTTAGAAGCACATACATTCTCTCATCCAGAAAAATATTTTTTTATGATTCCAGAAGTTAGACATAAGTAATTAAAATATTTTACCCATCAATACTTGGAAATAAAATCAATAGTGTATTCAAAATTTATTATCTTATAATCATAATTGAAGTGTCACTAAATGTCTGACTAAAATGTCATAATGAAAACTCTGAAAAATTAAATACAATCTGTGTGCCTAATTTGTCTGGTTTGTGGGTTTATTTTTTTCAATATTGCAATTGCAGATCTCATAACGTCTATGTGATTGCTGATACACATTACCAAGATCAAATAATGCCAACCAAAAAATCCTGATCGGTCTTTCCTTTATTTTGGCATATTATTGCTTTCATAATCTTAGCTACTGAGATTAATGACAGAGGCGACAGAAAGGAAAGCAGAATAATGCACAACATTACTGAAGGTTATATATAGCTAAACTATAGTGAAATTAGCAGTCATTATTTCTGTGTTGACCCTAACACTGCTGTTCTACAGACTCTAAAAGAAGACATCACAATGCAATCAGTACTTGTTCTTCAGGTCAAATATAGATGAAGCTTCCTTAATGTCCTGGTTTTAGCTGGGATAGGATGAATTCTCTTCCCAGTAAATGGTACCCTGTTGTGTTTGGGAATTAGTATGAGAATAATTAATATTGGTAACACATTAATGTTTGGGTTGTTGCTAAGTAGTGTTTACCCCAAGCCAAAGACTTCTGAGTGTCTCATGCTCTGCCAGTGAGGAGCTGCCCAAGAAGCCAGGAGGGAGCACAGCCAGGACAGCTGATCCAAACTGGCCAAAGGGATATTCCATACCATAGAACATCATGCTCAGTATATAAACTGGGGGGGGAACTGGCTGAGGAGGAGTAACACTTACCTGCAAATAATTACTTAGGGGCATTGATCAGGCTGTGATTCCAAACAATTTTTTTTTTTTTTTTTAATCTATAGTGCATTTTTACACACATTTAAGCAAAATGTCCCATTTGTTATCTTTTCCTAGAACTATACTCTGAATAAATATTCAATATATATAAAAAAAAAAACTCAGAAGAAACAGAAAACAAAAGAGAAAACCCATTTACGTACACCAGTATTACAGCAGTAATATATACAAGCTGTACTTTCTCAGCAGAAAGAGACTTGTCTCAGAACAAATGAACTGAAAACTGGTTTCTCATTTAGGTGGATTATTTAAATAACAGTGGTAATACAGCAACTGTGGAGGTCTAAGCAAGGTTGGTAGAGCAAGAAAAAAAATTATATTTAAGCAATTGATATAACTTGAAAAAAACAAAATAGCCTTGAAGTCAGAGTCTATTACAGGCCTTTTAATTGAGTCATTAATAAACAGACAGGCAACCTAAGTGTAACACCTAAAACCACACGTTTCAACACTAATTGCAACCAGAATCCAGACACAGTACCTTAGCTTTATCCCTCATGGATCCTTTTCCCAGGATGGACATTTTTGCACCTGTTTCTTCTTGTAACCTCTTTAAAGAGTTTCCTCTTGGTCCAAGCAATTTTCCAACAAAATTGAACTAGAATGAAAATAAGAGAACTCTTTTAGACCCACAGGTACTTTTCCAAAACTTAATAAAAAACCATAATGATTAAACAAGAAAATTTTACTTTCCTTTAAAAGAAATATTCATACTTAGCTTTGAGCCTAATTGACAGATACAAGACTGGAGAACCAAGATATTCATCTAGTGTGAAAGACAGTAAAAGCATTCATGGTTTACTTGAACCCCAGGAGGCTTCCCTCTAGGACTAACAGGCCAGTGGCCGCTAAGTTTAGCAAACTGCTAAACAAGATACTTGCTCATGAGATGGTACTGGTGAAATCCAGAGAATGCCTAGGTTCTCTCCCAAGTAAGCCAGCTCTAGTGGCAAGTAATATATCCTGCAAAGTTAGAGCTTTAGATAGATTTTTTAGGAATTGATGCTTCACACATTGACTTGAAAATAAGCTCTGCTTTGTGTATCGGCTTCAAACACCTGTTCTGCCAGCACCAGAACAAATCACAATCAATAGATGGTGGTAGATATTCAAGGGCACTTTCTAAAGGATTCTGTAGAACACTGGGCTTTGTCTGCCACGCTGCTAATATTCCTAAACACTGCACACTTCACGTTACTCATACAACAGTTTTTTCTCTATGAAGAGATGTCTACAGAAAAATCAGAACACAGAACAACAAATAAATGAGGTGTTAATATCATGTCGACAAAAAGTAACAAAAAGGGGGGAATCTATTAAGTAATTTGTTTATTCTGTAATCAATAGTCTCTTCAATTCATTATTTTTTATTATTTCCAACATCTTTTAAAAACGCTATGTTATGTGGTCCTCAAAAGCTGACTGGAAATCATAAGCACTTGCTTAACATGTTTCTGAATTACATTCAAGCCTGAACAGACAGTATTCTGGTCTGGCTTTCCACAAAAAATAAGCTTAGCCAAAGAAAAAGGGGTGTCATTTTATCAGCACTTCCTTGGTTTTATTTCAGAGAGAAAGAATATGACAATAAGAAATATAAATCAAGAAAATGTTGCTGTCAAAAATACACACAAATGCCTATAAAGATGTTATACTTTGTTTTGCACTACCTTCTATTTTAAAAATGGAAAAAATGGGAAAATATTCTTGTTTTCACTTTAACCAGCAAGAATATAACAACACAAATGCATCAGCCATGTTAGTAACACCCAAACTCTGAATTATGCCAGATGCTCCAAATCCCAAGCTGGCTTTAGTCCAGTGTCTTAATTAAAAATCATTTGTAACTTCCTTCAAATATTGGTTAAACTATCTAAGAAAATAGTATATAATCACAGGAAAAAAAAAATATGTAAGGTAAAATCTACTGCCACTTAAACCAAAATAATTGATTTCTGCAAGACAATGTGTTTGTGAGGAAAATAGTAAGTGGTAACATTTGCAGGAAAATCCGGCATGATTTGAAGCTCCGAAAGCAGATTTTTCAAGCTTGTGTGTTTGTACTTTTTTTCCAGCTCTACCTGTTGATTTAATAAAAGTTACCAACTCTTAAAAATAGGGTAGGATTTAGAGTCAATGTTCCAATCAAGGTATCAACAATCCTATGTCTTCAAACTGTTGCTCTGCTTTTTCCAGGGAAAACTTAGCTTGGAAGAAGTTATTGGCTTCAAACTGATTATTCAATTTTGTATGAAAATAAACCAAACAATGAGAAAGAAATGGCAAGAACTGAACCTTAACAGCAGGTTGTAGACTTGATAGAAATAAGATTTCAATAATCACCCATCCCACGAACATAAAGGTTTATTAGAGATGGCTGAACAAACAGCAGAGCTTTTGTTCCTCTGCAGGGACCCCCTTACGTGAAGAAGCGTGTTTCAAGCTCCACCACCAAATCTTTTGTGACACTTATACATCACCAATCAGACAAGAACCATGTCCTGCTGCATCCTTCCAGTGATTCATAGAATCAAGAAAAGCTACCCCTCGAAAGCTGAAAGAACTATAACGTTATGTAATTTCAGAGGAAACTGTAAGAAGGTCAATCAAAGCTTGACTACATTTGTTCTCTGAATGGAAAAAAACCTACTAAAATACACTCTATGAAGATTTATGTTGACCATTAATATCTAAGCACTTCATGAACTGTCTAATCATTACCTTGACATTTTGCTGCAAAGGAGCAGTATGTCCAGCATAGACCATGTTACGTACTAAGTGGATTTTAATCACTTCATAGGAAATAAGTGGCTGGGGATTTGAATTCTATTGAATATGTAGCAGACAGACATTTCATCCACTATCTACAAAACACGTATCAGGAAGGAAGCAGTTATTTACAACTGAAAAACTGAATTGCTCTTAGTTTGGTTTTGTCTAAAGTTGTAGAAAAGCCATGGCACTGTATCAGGCATCCTAGTGTTGTGTTCAGTCTTCCCAGCTTCAGTCTAGGGCCACTGGATATCCTCAGCACCATCTATAATCTTAAAACTCCCCAAGGTCTGAAAGAACTGGTAGAGTAACTTTGACTCAATAACTTATGAAAAATTATATCCTTTATGTTCCCATATAAGTAAAAGTAGCACATAAGAAGGAGGATGTTGCAGTGAACAGCATAAATTGTAAGAAATCTGAAATACAACTTCATTTCTCTTGTTTTTTTTAATTAAGATATGCTGGGCAGAACCGATTTTAATACTGGAAAGTTTAGGCTCCAATTACAGCCACACGCACGCACATGCAACCTGAGCATAGAGACAGTGAAAGAAAATGTGGAAACTCAGGCACTGGACTGCATATAATTGTGAGCCTTGCCCAAAAACACACATTCCTGGTACAGCATCTGTAACTGCAGATCTTAATCTCAGATCCAATCCAATTCTGCCATGTGTACAAATTTTCTCCAAATAATAGTAGCTCTAAGTCTGGTCATATTAGGAGAGGATAGCTGAAAAATGCTGACATATAGAAGAGAGAGTAGTAACAGAAAGCTTTCACTGCTGGAGAGCAAACAGACTTCCATTTGAAAAATACTGTTGTGTTACTAGATGTTTTTATAGGTGGCTTAACTTTTCGATGATGTTTGCTTGCAGAAACCCTTCCTGGTTTATGGCAGAGATTTTGTATATTATTTTCTTAGATTTTTTTCTCACTTGTCTGGGGAAGATGATGCATGTCTTCAGCAGAAAATGACCAGGTGAAAGCTGGGGATGCTTTACTTATAATCAAATGCACATGATGCTTCGTGCATCAACAGCTGTGCAATAAACCTTCTCCTCTGCAAAATAAAACCTGACAGAGAATACAGGTCGATAGATCTTTCCTTTATCTACAGCCAGTATCTCCATCATCTTCCCCAACCAATATATACACACATCTGCATCCTGATTACTTTCACACTTCACCCCACACAAGCAATCAGACAGTAAGGTGCTCAAAGCCAAAACTCTGGCTCCTCAGTTTTCATCAAAGTTTTTGTTCAAACTACCTCAGGACAGCATACCACAGGTATAACAAATCTTAGGCATAGTTTACAGCATTAGCATTCAAGCCTCAAGCTAACCCATAATGACTGGTAGAATATGCATGTTTACATTTAGAAGAATATTTGCTTCCCTGTTTGATTCAGCCCAAATGCATTTCTACTAGAACTGTAACATTTCTTACTTTATAAAATCTAATTTAATAGGGTTTTACAACCAGAAACAAGGAATATGCTTGCCATTCAAAAAAAAAGTTTGTGTCAGTGACTGTTTCTGTTTTATACACAGATCAGTGTTCATAGCAGTAACAAAACCTAGATAAATAATGAATAGGATAAGACAAATGTTTCCAGCTGTAAGATAAAGCAGAACAAAGCCCTGAACTGGGAGAAGAAATTAATTTCTTCTAGAAGCAGCAAAACAGAAATAGCCCTGGCTTGACAACATGAAACAGGTTTGTTATTTCTCAGTGATTTTTGTTCACCATTGCTATCAGTTCTTTTGTGGAGAGACAAAGTGTCATTCCATTTTCAGAGCTACTCATCCTCACAAAATCCTGTCCTTATTCATGGAGAGCAGGATGGGGGGTGGGGTGGGGAAAAATCTTTCTAAATTCAGTCCTGTTCTAAAGAAAAGAGGAGAAGACAAAGTCACTCCTGAATAAAACCTTACTGCTTGAGACATGCCTATAATTAAGGTCTTAATCTAGGACTTCTGATAGTCCATTTAATTTAGAACAGCATTTATTTTAAAAGTATCTCATCTTTCAATATGCACAAGGGACTTCATGTTAAGGCAGTACTGGACTATTATGAAGGCAAATTTTATTTTTCTCAACATTTTGTAAGCATGACAATGTAATAACATGCTTTAACTTTTGGTCAGCCCTGAATTGGTCAGGCATTTGGACTGAGCATTGAAGGTCCCTTCCTACTGGAACTATTCTTTTCTATTCTATTTTATTGCTCAGCAGATTCTGCAGAGTCCAGGTGTGTCTCCCTCTATACGTAGCTGCTTACCCCATTCAATATCAAGTAGTTTTGGCTTTACTAAAATGAATTAGTGTTCCAGATAAGCATGCAACATTATTTTTTATTACAGCTATGTGATGTGATGCTTGCTGTCTCTTGCAGAAGAGCTTCCGAGACACCTCTTTGGCAGGACTGAACTTCGCAGGGCTCTACTTTAGCAGAGCATGTCAGGAAACAGCAAACAGCAGAAGCAGAAAATGAATGTACTCCAGAGAGGCCCTGGAGATCTACCCCAAAAAATGTGTGCTACTGCTTTCTTACAGTGTCGTATCACAAAAATGTCTCTGCAGCAATCCCAGAACCAAAGGAGAAAAGGAGAAAGCTGCCCTTTCCTACAGAGCACACTGGGTCTCATCTCTTTCTTAGGCTTTGAACAATAACCCAATGCCGGGCTGTGCATAGAAAGAATAAACGCTCAAAGGGAAAATACAGCTTCTTGAAAACTCTAGGCCAAATTAATTTCAGGTTTAAATCAGTGGAAACACTTCAAAAATAAATTAAATCCAAATAACAAAGTTAGAATTATTAAAGTTACTGTGACTAGAAGATTTACCCAAGAAATAAATGAGGTTTTTATTAGACCTTTTTTTATCTTGAGAAGTGCTGAGAAGTTGTGTTTACGGTGTGCTTGAAGAAGATGCTGCAATACTTGTCTGGCTATTTACTAGCTCATTACAAGCATCTAAATCTACAGTGAACATATATTTTTGGCATAACTCCATGAAACAGATGGTCAGCAACTCCAGGCAAAAATCTTCTAGATATAAGTCTACAGTGAGATAGGAAAAATATCCCCTCACTTTTCACTTTTAGTAGTTTTCGGTCAGAATTTTGGTAACAAGTTTGTGGCATTCAAATAAAGCAATTTAAATGAGGCCTAAAATGAAAATAAATTTTCTGATAAAAAGAAAAAATTGGTGTCTGATATACCCTTATTCAGTAAACTTTCTTAAGCCAGGAAAATTTCAATGGCTCTTTCTCTAATACATGCATTAGCAGTGCTATTTATTAAAATCTGCTCATCTGTAAAACACCCAAGCATTTTATTTTATGTTGTCCTCTTTTTAAATCTAATGTGAGGTAATTGAAGAAAAGCCAAGGAACAAATTAAAGTTATGGATCTATATTAAATCCTCAATTAACAAGTTGCTAATTGCAAAGGATTTATTATTTAATTGCAGAGGTATCCAGAGAGACTCATTGTACCAGGCACTGCATAGCCACGCAGAAGACACGATCTTGACCCTGAAGAGCTGTCAAGTATGTTAATAAAACACAAAACAGACCTTGCTGAATGTATGTAGCTACTATTGCTTCTTTGGATTGTGAGGAAGTCACTGCTGAAACTGCTGCTATTAAAATCATCAGGCTCAGTTATCAAAGAGGCTTCTGCTGACAGAAAAACCAGACCAGAGCCTGCTTTTGCAACTCAGAAATGAGAAGGAGGATCCTAATGTTCAAGGCAAGGCTGGATGGGGCTCTGAGCAACCTGGTCTACCAAACTGGTCACCAGTCAGAGGTCGTGACTGATCCCAACCCATTTCTCTAAAAGGTCGGGAAGTTCTTTGATGGCTCACTACTCGTTACTGGGAAACTCTGCAAGAAGAGCAGTATTTTTAAAAACTGCATAGTATGCTGAGCTAAACATGACTTTCCCTTGTACTGAAGTTGTAACTTATTGAATGAGGCAAGAGGATTCTTCAGGACACAAAGCCACCTGGCTTTTAACATTTATTCTAGCCAAGCTTGAAGTAGTCAACTTTGCTATTTACAGGAAAATAAAATACAAAGTAAGTAAAAAGAAATTCTTGGAATTGTGTGTCTAAGACTGGCTCATTTGCAAGACATTATCTAAAATGGTATTTATACAAATGCCAACAATTCAGGCTGCAGAAGTGCACCACTGAGCTTTTTCCAAAGTGCACAAAGAAGTTTATACTGAGTATACTCCCAGGTACGGAAATAGGTACCAAGACTACAACACTTAAAAGCACAATCAACATTTGGCTAATTGGGCTTATTACTCCCACAGATACACAATTTACTGGTCACAGTAATAAACACCATCTGCTCTTTGCTAACTGGCAGCAACCTAACAACTTTTTTCTAACTTGAAGAGTTTGTAATGTAAAAGGAAGATCTAAAGAAGTTTTAATACAGCGGGACTTTCATGTACATCATCTTAATCTTACTGAGCTGAATATGATTTCATATTATGTGAAATATTTCTCTTTGCCAGACGTTATATTTGCCAAGATAAGCTCTAAGCCAACAAGAAATAGGGTAAGTTAGCGTTGAATACCCAACCATAAAAATAATGCATCTTTCCCATATATGTTAGTGGACTACTCAAATGTAGCATAAAACACAAACTTCTTATCAGTCAAGGAAATTATAACAACAGTTAATTTGGACCCAGTGTGTTAATGAACTGATTTAACATACCTCCATATAGTATCTAATTTTGTAGACACCACTGTATTAAATCACAAATGCCTTATGTTAATCTAATTAAAAACTCTGTTAGTCAACTTGATTTTGCCTTTTGCTATTAAAGTAATCATACTTATAGCAGCATTTAAGTATCAATTTACACATACTGAGTACTACGCAAACAATTTTATTCTCAAGTCACGTTCATAATCAAAGCAAAGCATTACTTTAAAGTGATTGACATATGCAAACTCACATAGCTCTGTGGAAATTAAATAAGCCTGTGAAAGCGCTTCAAAATATTTTATGAAACTCTGGTTCTTTCACCTTCCCCTGCTGCATTTTCTAGGCTGCCTTTTTTTTTTTTTTTCCTTTGTTACTAAGGACAAATTCAAGAAAATAAAATTTTTCTTCCTTCTATCTTATTATCTTCTACTTCTCCTATACTTAGAGAAGAAAACCAAGTATCCTTCAAGATTTTTTAACAAGGTCTTGGCTGATCTGAGACGGTAGTGCAAAAAAATAGCTGAAGCGGAGCAAAGCATTCCAAAATAACATTGACAAAGTGGAAATAGTTGATACTCAGTTGATTCAAAGAATCAAACTGCTGCTGAATTCTGTTCCCAAAGAGCTCAGGTAAGACATTTGTCTGACTTCAACTATAATTCAGGTGATAATGATACAAATTTAGGAGAACAGATATTGTGCTCTATTTGTCCGTTCAGTCAGCTGTGACAGGACAGAATACAAACTGGGACAACGCAGGATAAATACCATTAAGTAAATGACCACTGGTTATGAGCTGATTCTCAAAAGCTACATCCTGCAGCAATCTGTTTGAAGAGCAGACTGCACATTAACTGAATAGACTCTTTTTCTTAGTTTTTTTTTCTTACAGTGATGAGCTTATGGAAAGAAAATAGCCATTATTAACTCTATTATCTGCCAGAGAGCTTTCCATTTGTTTATATAGGTAACATACTGGGCTCAGAAAGAGCCTGTCCATTCTCCAAACTGGAACTGCCCCAACTTCCATTTTAGCACACAGACCAGAGGACCTGCAGAGTCTCCTCCTCCACAGTACACAGCTGCAATAGTAGTAACCAATGCAGCAGATACCTGAACTTACATTTCATTTAACACTGCTGATTGCAAACCCAAACTTAACATACATAGAGTAATCCCTCTGTAATTTGATAGCAATGCAACAGAGTTGCTAACTGTAAAGAATCAATCACTGTGCTAAATAACCATAAAACAAATACAGTATTTTCCCCCCATTATCAGTATTTGGTTGTTGGAGTGAGTACAGAGGAGGCCATGAAGATAATCAGAGGCTGGAGCACCTCTCCTATGAAGATAGGCTGAGAGAGCTGGGGTTGTTCAGCCTGGAGAAAAGAGGGCCCTGGGGAGACCTTAGAGCAGCCTTCCAGTACCTGAAGGGACCCTACAAGAGAGATGGAGAGGAACTATTTACATGGGCATAGTGACAGGACAGGGAAGAATGGCTTTAAACTGAAAAAGGGTAGATTAAGATCAGATATAAGGAAAAAATTCTTTACTGTGACAGTGGTGAGGCAGTGGGACAGGTTGCCCAGAGAAGTTGTCGATGCCCCATCTCTAGCAGTGTTCAAGGCCAGAATGGGGCTCTGAGCAACCTGGTCAAGTGAAAGGTGTCCCTGCCTGGCAGGCGGGTTGGAACTTTAAGGTCCCTTCCAACCCAATCCATTCTATGATTCCATGATTCTATGATTTGTGTATGTTCATAATTTGACAGGTTGATAGCTCATAGCACTTGCTAATTGCAATTCAGAATATCTACTCATTCTCATTAAAAAAAACCCAAAAAAACCAAAAAACCAGAGTTTTAAGCTCATTGAGCATCAAAAGAATACAGAAACCTGAGACTCATTTGTAATACTCTGCTGATGGCATTCCCTTGCAAGCAACATAACTGTGCTTCAGACTTCGTTAATGTAACACAGAAAAAAGTACTTTCAGGACAACACTTGAAAGATCAAGACATACAGTATGTGACAAATGAGATGGCAAGCATGAGCTGGAGGGCCTGAGCGGCTTTGAATAATGTAGGCTGTAATACCCAACAGTCTTGCCATTGCGATACAACAACTCCTGGAGGAACAAAACTGCAGTTTGGATGCCCTTACCTGATAAAATATTAAATGATCTGTTAATTTTTTTACTTGCACCTTTTTTCTTACTCTCGCACCCCAGGCTAAGATCTGATTCACACTTAAAAGAATATTACAGAAATAATATTGAATTCTCCTCTAACATAAGATTAAGAAATGCCTCAGGTATATTTAATAACCATCTGGTTTTAACTTAATATTTATTCCATCATAATTACCTTGCTTTAGCACATCTACAACCTTCAAGAAGGATGAATGTGTTTGCAAAATACATATTAAAGAGAGCCACCAATATGAAGGCAGTGAATATTTTTGATTCACCTTGTCAAGATAATACGCCCTGAGCTCCAGCTGGTCAAGGGAGCTCTCCTGGAAGGGTTGAAGTGACACAGTTAGCCGTACCCAAATAATAGACCTGGAATCTAGGAGGATGATTCAGGCTTTGAAACTCACTTTCACAGTGGCACCTGACCAAGTTGTGTGACTCGAGTCTGTGGGCTGAATTTCAAGTACATCAGTCCCATTTCCACACTCTTCTCTGCCTTGAGCTGTTGTTCATCTCCAGTTTAACTGCCTCATTCATTCAGTAACTGTGTGAACTTTGTTATCTCACACACATTTGCATCTACAAAAGTCATGAATTCCAGGGCTGGAGCTCAATGTCTAGGTCCTGCAACGAACAGCACAACTTCTAGTCCTCTTGGGAACCTGAATCTTCCAGTACTCTTCCATGTTCCTCCAGGAAATCACTGCATTCAAGTGTCAAAAATGAGGAAATGTTTTGATTTGCAACACTCAAGCATTTATACTCCCTGTCTGACTGCAAATGCAATAGCCACTGAAATGAACTAAAACGATGACAACAAATATGTGACAAAACTATGTGAAACAAAGAAAATTAAGTTCCAACAGACACTGAGGGGAAATGTAACTGCAAGTTTACATGGAACATTATGTTCTGTGTAAACCTCAAAAGTGCTTTGAAGCTTTTTTATTTGATAAAGACCATATATGTCTTAAACACTTAGATTATAGCAAAGTAGAGGAAACAAACTGATACATTCTTAAAGGTAAAAACTAAGGATTTGTTCCATTTACTGGCAATGTTTTCCCACTGCAAATTTATTTACAAAATAATTCTATTCTCCTTAAAACTGAATACATCTGTAAATAATATTGCACCAAAATAAGAACAAACCAGTGCACTTCAACCTGCAGAAACAACAAAATCATTGGACAACTACTCACTTGTGTAATCTTCTCCACTTAAAACACTATACAATGATGCTGACAACTGATCAAACACATTCTCACATTGATAGCACCATCCTCAAAATCATAAAGTGGTATATATACTTACATCACTAGATTAATACGAGAAGCTGCTTTATGAAAAGATTTTTTATTTTAAAATCAGTGCATAACATCGAATTTTGTGTAAATCATTTAAATTCATAGAGATTTGCCTCAGATGACAACTTTCACCCTTGCCATGTCTTTTCTTATGGCATGTGGGATTCTGCATTTTTTTATAATTACTACAGAAAATGGATATTTCTGAGTGTATTGTAAAAGTGTAATTTCCAGACTAAGGTTTGTCAAATGCTTGTAGATGCAGAGTATGGGCATTACATGTTTGGTTATTCTTAGGCCTATACATCTCCCACTTGGAACAATGAAAGCAGCCGTCTCATTAATCTTTAGCCAAATACAAAAGAAATGAACTTCATGCTTGCTAACAAACATGGATGCCCAAATCCTGAAAGGGCTTTCAGCTGATGAATTCCAGCGTCACAGCAGTCAAGCCTGGTGAGCCTAGAACTTTACTATTCTCTCGGAAACATCACAGAATATTTATAACCACGAAACAGACAGAGACCTGTACTGGTGTCTCTCAGGAGAATGTGCGTCCTGTGGACCCGATATGTCTGTGCAGACTCCAGAGACACACCAGCAGTAGCAATTTGGAGTCCTTACATTAAAAAAAGAAACAGCCAAGGGATGCAGGACAGAACTTCCAGAGATGAAATGTAGGTCATTTGGGAGCTGAAAGCTGCAACCTGCATGGCAGCAGGCTTTGCCATGTTCTCATTATGGCATGTGCAGACTCAGAGAGACGGGGATGCTCTGAGGCAAAGCTCTGAGGCAAAGCTACAATCACGGGATGAAACAGTGGTGCCAAGAGGAAGAATTGAGAGACACCTGGAACTAAAGCCACATCCAGTATAGGAAGAGTCTGTACAAAAAGAAAAGACCTGCTTTGAAGTACAAGGGTTCCAGCTGTGGGTATGCCTAAAAATCAAAGAGATGGCATATGCAGGGTATGGAATAATACTTAATTCATAATTCAAGAAAAAGATCTTTTTAAAAGCTGACATTTTATTCAAATAAGGAAAACAAAAAAGACCATAAACTATCAGCCCAAAAAAACCCAAAGTCAAATCCACACAAAGCAAGTAAGAGAAAACTTTGAGCAACAACTTGTAGAAAGTATAAAAAAAGACAATGAAACATTATTCGGAGACTTGGAAGCCAGACAGAGAGCTGGCAGGCCTAACAGATGTTCAGGCTATAAAAGGAGGATTCAAGAAAGATGAGGTCAGAACACAAAAATAAAATACTTTTTCTCCATCTGGGTTCATAATGGAGGAAACTGTGACAGGTGGTTGGGAGGAAGGCAGTGCAATAAAAATTTTCTAAGAATTTCCAATTAAATTACTACAAATCAGAATAAACAATACATTTAGTGAACAGTAAAATAAATACATTAGATAGGTGATGAGCTAAGATGGCTATTTTAAAAGGAAATAACTTCTCAGGCATCTGTTAGTGTTCTCTAAAGAACAAACTAACCTGGACAAGAAAATAAACTGATAACCAGATATCTGATTTCCAAAAGACCAAGCTGACATGGTATTAGAAGAAGGGCCTCTCATGGAAACTGAAAATGTGTTTAAACACTGGAGAAAATTTGTAGTAAATCGTCAGTATTCACACTGGGAGGGATTAATTAGTTGAGTCTTTCAGAGATTCAGTAGGAGATTGAAGCCAGACAAAGTAATGAACAGTACTTGGTGATAAAATTACAGCTAAAATTCCATGTAAATAAATGTAAAATACATCAAAAAACATTCCACCTTTATAAACAAAGTGATGTGCTGATTCTAAGTCCTTTGAAATTGTATCAGGAAAAATAACAACTCAGGGGGAAAACAAGACTCTTGCAAGCAGCAGTCTCAGAACCAGCACAAGAAAGCTTTCTGCACAGGAATCCTCCAAATTTGAGTTTTAAGAAGGATTGACCAGAAGATTCACCAGAAGAAACTACCCTGAGCTCAGGACAGTTTTGCTGGAAGTTGGGGTAATATTTTGGGGATGTATCTGCATAGTTTGACTCTACTCTATTTTGGTTTCAGGTATCCAGTGTTGGTCACTGCTCGAAGAGCTAAACCACAGCAGAAGTTATGCAGGAAATGGATTATAATGTCATTTGCGATATTTTGCTAGAGTTTGAAATAGTCAGAGATAGTGAAGCAAGTATTACCATCTTTTTATAAATCACATGCTATGTTCATCCAGTGAACTGTCACCAAAATGTTGCGAAAAGTAATAGAAAAAACAAAACAAAACAAAACACCAGCATTTTGCTCATACTGTATTATACTGCAAAAGTAACTGTATTTTCATGCTAAATTTCATTTTGAGATATAATATTACAGTCTCCTTTCAAACTTTAGGCATACATACAGAATTCTTGTATTTTAGTTCAAACATAATTGACTGAAGCTTATTAGAAATATATTTTTGAAGTACACTTTGATCTAAATATTAAGCTCTAAAGATGCAGTTTTGTTAGTGCTCTGGAGTCATATATTGAGATTTGGTTCAGATGCAAAGACAGCAATTTATAACAGTGATGGCAATTAAATAAATTATATTCTTCATTTAAATAAGTTATCATCCCTGAAAAATTAACAACAATCCATCTACGGCGGCATGTTCTATTCAGGAAGAGATGTCAATGTGTGTTTTTTATCTCATCCAGATAAAATATGACCAATTAATGAAATCCTTGCGTTTCGTCAGACTGCAACTTATAAAACTAGGCCGAAGGCCTAATCTTAATCCTCTATTTGTCCAGGAATTCTCATATTTTTAGGACTAAGAAATGGATGCAATGTAACTAATATGGATGTAACAGAATTATTGCTTAACACTCTGGGTTCTCATACAACTCACATTCATATTGGTCTGCTTCAGATAGAAAAAAAAAAAGGAGAGTGCAGAATGGGATTGTTTCTGCTTTTTCCTATTGATTTACTGAAGAAACAGTGATTAATGATCTGACGTATACTTTATATGAAATAATCTAAAAAAAGGTTATTATTCATCTCTTGTAATCTTGATTTTCAAAGACAGCACTTTCAGTGTAGTTTTAGACTTAATAGCCAAATTGAAAGTTATATGTTTGTGAAATAGCCTTTTCAAGTAGTAACATTAATTAAAATTCCTTTTTAACTTTGTCACTGAAAAGCATCAAATTTATTTACAGTATGACAGAATTCACCAGGACAGACTGAATAAGTGAAAATGTGTTTGTTATTAAATGTAGAGATCAAGGTTTATCTGCAAAATATATGTTTTTAAAATATTTATTCTAGCTTTATAGAGTTTTGTGGCATTTATAGGCCATAGGCATGAGGTAGTTGGCAAACTCCTTAATAATTATTTTTGAGAGGTGGTTATAAAATGACGAAGAACTATCTACTATTAAAATTAAGGCAAACAAATTGGTTTATTTAAAATTAGAAGACATGGAGAAGATAAGAAATGAGTCAAAAAGAAAGTGAGTCAGAGATGTTTACAGTACAGGATCTATGGGAAGTCTTCAGAAAACACGGCAAAATATTCTTTTACTAACAATTACTGTTAATTTGCACAATCTGAGTCTACTGCATACTTTGGAAGAAAATGTATCTTATTACATAAAATTAATGAAACATTTAATGTACTCAGTTTCTCCTAATTTTCATATAAATGGTTTCAGAGTTCTCTTATAAACTGCTAAATGACAGCCTTCACAGCTAATCAATATTTTTTGTTTTATACTAGAAGATTTTAAATGCCATTGTCAGTAAACCCATATGTATACAAATAAGTCCTTGTATCTTAAATTAACTCCATCAAAGACTTTTTACTGTAACCTCTCATTTTTTTATAAGCAGAGCACAGTTCCCATTGACCTGAAAACTAAAAGTAATCAATGTGCCGATGTCTCCAAGCAAAATTTAGTACAGCATCTCTGAAAACAAATCAAGCTCTAAGCAGAAACAGTAATTTGTTAGGTGCTATAAATACCTTCCCATTCTACACAAAATGGTTCCTTATAACTGAGTTTTCCCTGTACTACTGGAAAATACAAGCCAGAAAAAAAATTATTGATTAAAACTGTATTGGGCATGTTTTCCCTTTTAAGTGTTTTCTTTCTTAGCTCTTTGTCTTAGCCTGTATCATTAGCATTTCTAACACGTTTAGCTAATTACTATGAATCCTTACTTGTTTAAGGCGACTGTACACATCTAACCAGATCAGTTTCCTTTCAAGTGACATGGCATTTTCAATCCCATTATCCTGTTGAAAAAAAAAAGCCCACTACATATTTAAAGTATTAAGACAGAATACTATTTAGGACAAACTTCAGAAATAAAGACTCTGTTCTAGCCTTGCCAAACAGTCAATTTCTGTTTAAATCCATTTATTCAATTTTGGCACAATCAAAATTAGCTCATATAGATATATACAAAGAGGTTATAAATTGCCAGGACTTAGTGGGATATATTACAATAGGGAGCAGTGTCCCAAAGGAAATAGTGTATGAACTATAAACTGGAGAATTATAACTATAGCTGACTAAAATATACATTATACATATGCAATGCAGGACTGTTCTTTATATTTCAAGTATTCATGTTGATGCGTTACAGCTCATTTAATTCAAAATAATTGCAATGCAATGACCACGCTGTCATTTGGATTACATGTCTGCACAGACTTGAAGAACCCATTTCCATTTCTCCACACTGGCAAAAGTGGGCACAGGAATTGCTCTCAGTTCCATGGGCAAGCAGCTATTGCTTCTGCTTGGATTTTGGAACTTATTAAACCACCAAGCAGAGGGGCTGCACAGGCTGCATATCTGCATGAACACAGTGTCAGGAGACAAACCCAGCGCTGCAGCTGGACGTTGGCAATGCCAGCGTTGTTACAACTGTTGTTGTTACAGGCAAGGCCTTGGACGAGGAAGTGAGCCCTCTCCAACAGTATCCAAGCAGTCCTTGGGAATTAACTGGGCCAGGAGTGATTTCCAAGATGCATTTTTAATGAAGTCATCCCTTGACAGAGATAGCAGATGCAATGCTAAGGACGTGGCTAGACCATACCAGCAGGCCACAGAGCTGCCAGGCACTGGCACTGCTGAATTTGCCACATTTGTTATGGTTACAGCTCAAATCCAAGAGCAAAATATTTATCTTCTCTGCTGTACTAAAGTTTCATCTTGATTAGATTAATGCTGTAAGACTCTTAAAACCCTGTGACATGTTTGCATTAAAAAAGAATTTCCTATACAAAGTCATTCAGTGTTTCAGGTATTACACATAAATATTAATCAGTTAAATCTCTTTCTCTGTAAGGCTGAGACAAGATTATTGATTACTATTATAATGTTAAAAGGGAGAGGGCATGAATTTCTTAGTCTAAAGCACTTCTTAAAAACTCTAAGAAAAGGTAACTTTCCAAACAAATGTAACTGAAGTGTTTTGAGGGAAGAAGAACAAAATATGACCTTCCCCTTTCTACCCAGCTAAGCCAACCACCATGTATGTTACTGGTAGCAGCAGACTGAAAAAGCAATTTGGAGTCACCAAACCTAAGGAGTTTTGCACACCACATTTTACAAATACTTGGTAATAAAGTACACTATCTTATTATAACCAAAGATCATGAGAGATGAAAAATATGCAATTCAATAGAAAACACAAATAGAGGCAAAGACCAAGAATTCTACGGGTCAAATGAATGCTATTTAATGTATTTTTGAAAAAAAAAATGAAGCGAAATTTCACAGTGTCTGAATGATGCATATTTAACCTATTATAAATATCAAAATGAACCTACTAGAAATATTTAGATGATTTTAGAAAACTGTGGAAGACTATATTTCATCTTTGTCTTTCTGTATGTGCTGGGTATAGTCCCTCTCAAGATACTAATAAAGAAGCTTAGAAGGCATGGGATAGAAAATTAAGTTTCTTGTCATGGACAATACCCAGGACAAGAGTTAAGGAAGAAGATAACGTTAAGAGATGGACTGCTGCCTGCTAATATTGAGTCTCTCACTAGAGATTTTGTATTCTTCAAATCACTTAGGCAAGGAAAAGAGCTTTACTTTGGTCTGGACTTCCGAGGGAGCACAGAGAAATTTTGGCTGCATCAGATTACCTGTGAGAAGCGCTACAAACCCACACTAGGCACTTCTGGAAAGCATAGCTATAAATGGCACGAGGAAGTACCACAGAAACAGCAGCTGCACAGCAAGCTGCCAACAGGCTGCAGGTGGAAGACTGAGCCCAGCACCCATAAAGGTGTTGCACCTCATGCAGTCTGGCACCGGTATCAGCTGCAAGACAACCACCTTCACTGCACACAGTATTCCTCAAATATCCACCTGAGACAGCCATTGTGGAGACACCTCACAGCTCAGGATCATGTGTTGCATCACATCTTCACTGTATTTAAAATGGCAAAGAAAATCTAGCATAAACAACTGCTAGATGCGCCATGGAAGAAGGTGCTACTTAAAAGACTGAGGCTTTGTTTACAGTGGTATTAAAAATGTATTTAAAACAAATTATAAAGTGGAGTAGTTAAATTGCATTTAGCTCTTGTTTGGACACATTTACTCAGAATTGATGTGGTCCTAATTTGAATTAACTTCTGAACCAAATAAATACAGAACTAATTAGGACAACAAAATTCATTGCACTTAATTCTCCTAAGAATCCCTGAGCAAACATGCTCCTTTCATGCCAAATGTAGAAATCCAAATCTTATCCCCTTTTTTGTTTGTTTTTTAAACACAGTGAAACTGAACACGTTATAAACCCTTTCTGACACTGAAATCAAGGCTGTCTGTTGAGCAGAGGTGATTATTCTGCAGTCCTGAGTGACAAATTGACTGTTACTTCAAAGACAAAATATCACCTTTCCACCAGAGCTGAGGAATTTTTCAGCCAGATGGTATAGATTTTGTGGAGTTATGCTGTGCAACAGAAAATATTTGGGAAAAAATTAATTACAGCAATCACTGCTGTAGTGTAACTGTAGTGTTAGTCAGATTCCTTAAAATTTTTTCATATTCGCCATATTAACCTCTCCCAAATTCAGAAGATTCAAATATTTTGTTTAAATAAATACTTCTAACTTCAGTGAAACACCATAATTATTGAGATGAAGACACTTTAACATAAGGCAAGCATACTGTGAGGATATCAAGCAACATTAATGGAACTTTTAGGAAGAAAAATTTATTTGCGATAAACAAGGAAGCAGAGAGGTAAAGCTATGATACCTTAAGCTTAAAAAATACACCATCTCTCTTTCAAACAGTACATATCCTATAAAAACCTGATTACCTGTACTGCACTCCTTAAAGAGCATGATTTTCATGACCAAGCAAATTATTATAAATGTTTGCTTTTTTTTCTAATAGGGGTCTTATGATACTTAGAGAAAAATGTTAAACTGGAAGTAGGATCTCCCCCCATGAAAACAGAAACAAAACCTGTCAATACATCATACTGAAGGCTACCATGAAAATGTTTTAAAAAACAAATTATCTATGAAGTCTTGTTGCTTATTAACTGCATTCTACATCACTTTGGAAAATTTAGTTTTGGTTTCAATTCTAGTACTTTCTAAAAATTTCTTCAAAAGAACTTGAAAATGGAACCATTCAAAATAAGTAACTTCTTCTGTATAAGAAATTCCTTATTTCTTCTCTTCCAAGTAAAACAAAAAAAATAGTGGAACTCTATCATTAAATTATGAAGTAGTTTATAATCTATTATTCAGACATTTTAAGAATGTTAATGATTTGAAAAATTATTTGAAATTTTATTTTCTTTTGTTGAGGTTTATGGGTTTTATTATTTCACGTTATTTTATGAGTTTATGAATCTAAAATATGTATCTGAGGTATTTCCTTAACATACCTTCTTCTCCAAGAAACAGATGTTTCAACCTGTACTTGTTAGAAGCTGTCAAAACTCAAATACTACAACAAACATATTTCAACTATGGTTTTGTTTCATGCTCTCAGATAATAGTAATGTATTGATATGAATGATCTAATACGTTTTAAATGCAATTACAAAATAAATTAGAAAGATTTTTCAATATTTTTAAAAGGTAATCTAATTAGTCTCCAAAACAAGAGAAATTCTTTTTAGCAATTATCAAGTGCACCATCAGCAATAATACCAAACTGAGAAGTGCAGCTGACTCTCCTGAGGAACAAGAGGCTTGCAGAGGGACCTTGATAGATTGGAGCACTGGGATATGATTAATGGCATGAAATTTAACAAGTCAAAATGCTAGATTCTGCACTTGGAATGGAGTAATTTCTGGTCACAGGTATAAACTGGTAGAGGAGTGGCTGGAGAGAAGCTCTGCAGTAAGAGATCCGTGGGTGCTGGTCAGCAGCAGGCTCAGCGTCAATCAGCAGTGTAAGCCTGGGCAGGTAGGAGGACCAACCTGTCCTGGGGTGCATCAAACACAGCATCACCAGCCAGTCAGGAGAGGTGACCGTCTCGCTGTACTCAGCATTGGTGCAGTGTCACCTGGAGAACTGTGTGCAGTTCTGAGCCTCACAATTTAAGAAAAATGTGAAGGTCCTTGAATGTGTCCAGAGTAGGGCAGCAAAGCTGGTGGCAGGGATGGATGGTATGTCTTAAAAGGAGAGGCTGAGGACTCTGGGCTTGTCAAGTTTGGAGGAAAGGAGGCTGAAGAGTGACGTTATTGCTCTGTACAGCTTCCGTGTGAGATGAAGTAGAGAGGGAGGTGCTGAGCTCCTCTCCCTGGTATCCAGTAACAGGACGATGGGAATGACTCAAAGCTGTGCAACTGGAGGTTTAGACTAGACATACGGCAGCATTTCTTTACCAAGAGGGGTTCAGACACTGGAACACTGCAGAAGCTTGATGTCCCAAAGCATCAGATCCGTCTTCTGAAAACTATCCAGAACAGCTGGACATCCTGTTCAGTAATGTTAATTCATTAAACCTTTCCTTCTTTTTATGAAGGAATATTTTCAATAACTTTTTGAGCATTCTTGACAAGCATGTTTAACCAGATACCAGACAATACAAGAGCAAGTAATTTGTGAAGGAACTGCTTCATTGTAACGCCAACGATTATCACAGAATCACAGAATCAGCGAGATTGGAAATGACCTCCATGATCATTGCATCCAACCTTTGACCAAACACTACCACGCCAAATTGACCACAGCACTAAGTGCCATGTCCAGTCATTTCTTGAAGAATTCCAGGGATACTGACTTCACCACTTCCCTGGACAGACAGTTCCAATGCTTAAGAATCCTTTCCATGAAAAAATTCTTCCTGATGTCCAACCTGAACGTCCCCTGGCACAGCCTGAGGACATTTCCTCTTGTCCTGTCGTTGGTTGCGTGGGGGAAGAGGCTGACCCTCACCTGTGAGGGGCCCAGAGCCAGACACAGTACTTGAGGTGCAGCCTCATCAGTGCCACGTACAGAGGGAAAATTATTTTAATATAGCAATACAGGATAAAGTTCTATTAAACAGACATTCAGTTGCTCATGGCCACTAAAATGAATTAATGTTCAAGATCTTTCATAAGAGATCTTGAAATCAAGAGGACTTCTGTAATAGGAGAGATCCTTTTAAAAGAACAGTAGCTGTTTATGTACTCTTTTTGCCAACATTTCATTCTCTCCTTCAGCACAACGCTACACTAAAACTTGTGCTATCGCCAAGCACCAGAAAGTTGCTACTAATCTGGGGTGACGCCACTAAATGATCTTGCTGATTTACACAGCACAATTTGTTTCCTTCTATACCTGCTCCCCACTGCCTCAGTGGCCTTAGGGAAACTGTCACTGGTGAAATCCATGATGCATTACAAATCCACTGTGGGGTAGGAGAGGACTAAGCAGTAACCTCTGCCTGTCCTCAAACTAGCCCTCACCAACGAGAGTCCTGGAAGAATAAGTTATTCCAGCATCCATTGGCCTCATCTTGTGCTCAAACACGTGCAAATCCCAAGATCCTTTATCCAAAGAGAACTGGACAGTTGATAATAAAAATTAGGAGAAACAATCTCTTAGAAATCAAAGAATACCAGACTTGTCTTTGATATGGGTTCAGTAGCTTTTTCCTCATTACATCAAGGACCACCCAGGCAAACTTCATGCCTCTGTTTTCAAGCCACATTTGTTTGACATGTTCACAAAGAGATTAACATAAGGTCTGAAGTATTGCATAACCTGATATTAACCGTTGTTAATAAATATTAAAAAATAAATATTAAATAATATTAAAGGTTGGCATAGTATGCATTAAAAACACATTTTTCAGATTTTGATTAATGACTGTCAATTATTGTGCCTATTAGGAACTTAGCATCTCTTAGTATCTAAAAAAATCTCACCACCCTTTCTTCTGACCAACCTATGCACTAATCTTAATGTGTGGCTAACAGATCTCATGTTCCCATGACACAAAGCTTGGTTAAAAAAATTATACAGAACTTCCAAAAAGCCCAACAAGAAGTCATGGAAACTAACAACTCCAAACAGAACACTTTTTCAAAAACTATACATTAGATATTTACTTCTTGATAGACATGTTTTTAATGTATAACTAATTTAGCATGAAATAAAGCTGTATCTCTTCAGCCAATACAGATGTCAAGATTTTGAGAGAAAAATATACATGTGCACTGTTATTAATTTATATCAATCAACAAAAGGAAAGAATGTAGTTGAGCAGGTTTTCATGTCAATGATTTTTTTAACAAGAGTTTGGGGTTTCCAAACTTTTTAGGTTTAGGGTTTTTTTTCCAAATAGAGTAAAAAAGAGTTGTCTCTGCCAATTAGGCAAAATGAGCGATGGATAGTCACTCATACATAGTCCTAGAAACAATCACCAGCTGTGCAAAAACCCTCACACTAGTAACTGGAACAATCTCAGTACAAAATAAATATTTTAAGAAAACCTTCTCATATTCATCTGCTGATTGCCATGAAATAGTTCTGCTCTGATTAATTAATAATTGTATGGAATGTCTTGGTATCTATAAAGAGTACTTGTAACATATTCACCTGCCATTTGGGACTCTTCTATGACCAACCAGATAGGTGTGTGCAGAGTGCCTCACAGTTCAGCTGAAAAAATGAATCATCTAGATTTCATTAAATAAAACATACTGATAAGTGAATGACTGCTAAAAAAATATATTGTGGCTAATCAGGAGTGCAATATATAGTAATCTTTTCCTAGCTGAACACAACTGTGCTTTGTTTACTTTCACTTGTTAATAATTGTGAATTTCAAAAAAGTTGTCTTTACAAGAAACAATCTTAAGAGGCTAGTAAGCAAGTGGTAATCATCAGAATTACGTACATTTTTTTCTGAAAATACCCAAAATGTTTTCAAAATGATCATAAAATTTTTTTTTCTAGGAATCTGAAACAAGCAAAAAGGAAAAGAATCAGTAGTAATGAAAACAAAAAAAGCCATCCTCAACTAGCCTGTTGAACTTAAAAGGAGTAATTCTGACAGGAAATACCCTTTGCTATGCTGTCATTATGGTCAAACATATATCATTATGTCAAACCAAGTGCTGATGGCTCTGCACTTGTAGTATCACTGTATACTCAGTGTGTGTATGAGGATCATTATGGCTAAGAGGAAAACCTATTTCCATCAGCTGGAGAACAAATTACTGATACAGCAGGTCACTACTAAGTTTAGCAGAAGTACTTTTATGTTGCTGAACTTCTACAGAGAAACTAACACAATCCAGTGGGAAAGTCTCAGCTATATTGTGAATTAATAACCGACAATAAACTATGTTAAATATTTCATGACATCTAAGAATTTACTCTGAAAATCATTTTTTGAACATACAACAATACAAAAATATATAACGTGCACTTCAAACTTGCCAGTTCTGTGCTATTTACTCTATTCTAAAACTGCATTAAGATTAGGTAGAACCATAGATTCCTCTGTGGCAAGGTAGAGACAGAAGAGCAGACACTGTGTTCTATTGTTATGCTATCCAACTAACATGAAAATCAGTTTTAATGGAAGGTCTTACAAAGAAGCCTAATTACGAACATGTAGAGATCACCTCTACTATGTCTTTACGAGCTATCTGCTTTCCGTATTTTTCCTCAATCAGCTGCACAGGGTTACCTACAGAGCTAGCAGCAGGTAGCAAAAAATTGACAAGATGAAGAATGCATTTGCTAACAGGGAATTTACATACCCATAGCTCATACATCATCACAGCTTATCCAGATTTTAATGACTCCTCTGAACTGACAAGATAAAGATGCTCACACTCTGTGGGACTAATCAGAAGCAGCAAAATGCTTCAGTGACCACAATTCAACTGAAAGTTGCATAAGTGGTTATCTTGCCTTAAAGACAAATGGGGAGGGGTTCGCTTATTTTCTCTCCATTATAATACCCACTGAAACAAACCCTGTTAAGAAGGAATTGAAGGCACGAGGAATTAAAATGAAAAAAAGAAAGAAAAATAATCTTTGTGGGAAAGAGTTCTAGAGTTATATAGAGGGACTAAATATTAGATAGGACTAAATATTATGTAGAAATGTCCTGCTGCTGCATTCATCCTCCTGTAAAAATGAGAGACCGTTATACAAGATGGAAATTTCTGTGATAAGACATAATGTGACAGACTACTTGTCAACAAATCTTTCTAGGTTCAAAATGAAATGAGGACAGTTTATTCTTGATGCATCAGTTGAACGTATCAAGTACTGAAAATAATATCTTTATTTCTTCAAAATGAAAGTGTATTTCATTCAGTATAATGAAGAAGAGAATAAAAAGTATGTCAAGCTATAAGAGATTCCTAAAAATATATTAAGAAAAAAGATATTACTTTCAAGGTTAGTAACTACTCAGCGGATCAGTCTGCTTGGGAGAAAATTATTTTAGCATGGCTTAAAAAGCAGGAATCACAAGCTGTGAGACCAGAGTCATGAAACTGCCCAGAGGACAGGAAATTCCTGCTAATGGCTTCTATCCACTAAGTATAATATTTCTACAGCAACACTGTCATTTTCTCTTTGATCTGCCCTACTTAGAAAGGCAGAAACTTTTAAGTCACCAAATCTTTATGGGGCACTGAAATGGACAGGCAATTTTTGGCTGACCTCAGTTTCAGAGGGCATATAGACTAAACCCATTCAGTTTCTTCTTGAACAGACAGTGCAAATTGCTGGTGCAGTTCAGAAGTGGCATATGGCCTCTTATTATTTCCACAAATATGCTGCTACTGCAACAAAAAATCTTTAAAAGACATTGCTAACTCTGCATGAGGTCTTAGACGTATTGATTTTTATAAATCTGCAAGATTTGATTGAAAGAAATATACCACTGCTCTAATCTCTAACTCACAAATTACTTTCCATTGACACAATATAGTGATTTCTTCTTCCAAAACCATAAAAATTTAGGAATAATAAATCACATAAAAATCTTGTACAGAAATACTAACACCTTTTTTTTTTGCCTTCTTTCTAATGTATAAAGAAACATTTTTTTTTTCATTTCCATAAAGATAAAAGTGTACCTGAAAAGAATGAAGGTGTCCATATGGACGTCATGCATAGAAATGCTACAAATAGTCAGGACAGAATATTACATATAGACAAGAATCCATATCATCTGCTGTTAGGAAAACATAAAAGAAGGGTTAGGTATCATAAAGAGACAAACTGGTCTATCTGAAATAGACAGATGGGAAGACAAGAGTGTGGGAAGGATAACTAACTAAAGGATGGACAAAACTAACACATAATCAGGTGTCTGCTATATAATGAATACAGAAAGTAAAAGGGCAACACCTGTTATGCAGTCTGGCTTCCATAAAGTTTTACAACTAGCAAGAAGCCAAGAGAAAAACTGTGCCCTTGATATTACTGGGACTGCATCTGCTGATGACTTGGCACTTGATATGCAAGGCACTGCTTGAGACTGTGCATTTCACACATGTAATTTGCTATACATGGGTATAGGCAGATGTTTCGTAATATTTTTAAATATATATGAAAAAGCAGGGAATTAACTTCCTTTAAACTGGGAGAAACCTGTGTGTAGATCACTTCATGCACCTTAAAACCCATCAGACACTTACCTACAGCCTCCTAACAGTTTGGAAAACCAGTCATACATGGTAACTACTTTCCAGCAAGAGCATCAGCAAACAGCTTTTAGAACTGTACTAAGGGATGCTAAGCAAGAGTACAGAAAGGTCTGCAAAGGGAGAGAGAGAGACCTGCAGTGGTTAATTATCAGCTACTTTATTGCTGAGGGGACAATTGCTGCTTTGGTTTGCGTGTCCTGTAACTCAGGACAGCTGATAAAAAGGTAATGCATTATATATTACTCATCATATATTATTTATAATTTCAGCTCCAACTAAATTCTAATTAATGGCCTCAAAAATTGCTCTCATAGTTTATGTCTTAGTGGGCAAATAACTGGCATTAGCAGTGGCCAATGGCAGGTGAAGATGTCCTGCTATCCCTATGCAGAGCTGTGACTGCCTGCTCATGAGTGCTACGAGGCAGTCACCTGTGCCTCTTCCTCCTGCCAGAATTCATTCAGCTATGATGCTTACAGCTGCCTGCATGCAGAGGCAATGATGGGCTTGGGGGAGAAAAGGGGTGATTTTCAATTTCCAGTTCCAGATTTCCCTAACCAGTGATATGAAAATACGTGGGAGTTTTCACAGTCACACAGAATTGAGAAGGTCCATGTGGATCATTGAGTCTGAATGCACACTCGTACTATACAGTAGCTCACAAAGCATCTCTTTCTCCTACACACAAAAAGACACAAAACAGTCACCAACGACCTATGGTAGACTTAAGTCCTAGGACAAAAGACCAAGAGCCAGAAACCATGGTAAGTGCAAGAGGAAGAAGAAAACAGCAGCTCTCAGAAAAATACAACCATTAGAAAACTCTCCCAAAAAATTTTAAAAGGATTATGGAAATGATGCTGCCAGCCCCGCTGTAGCTCATTTTAGCTCTCCATTTTGCACTAAATCTGTTTTCAGCTCTAATAGCTGAAGTCTGTCACCCTGTTGTACATACTGATAACTCCTATCTTACAGTGTATACTGATACCAACCTAGAGTTGGCAAGACTACTTCTATAACACACAGGGCTTGTATATTGTTATTTAAAAATAATGAAAAGGAAAAATAGCAAATACCCTTTGTTACTGGCACACCTTGTTGTCCATAAAGTTTAAAGCCATTTTTATGGAATGTGTTTTTTAAGAACATCCTGTTACACACCTAAGAAAGAAAGAGACAGTGACATACTTCAGTACTTTTAAGACAGAAGAAGAGAAATATGGAGCAGCAGTAAAGCAATACTAGAGAGCATACCTCAACAAGAAGTGGGAAGCTTTAAAAAAGAAACTAAGATCTGTAAGACTTTAGGATGCACTGGTTTGTTAAACACCCAGAGCTTCTCTGTTCCTTCAAACTTCGCCAAAGGAGTCCAGTCTGTGATCCTTTGACTTTGAGTAGACTGTTCAGCTTAGTAAGATGAGGTCCTATTTCTAATACCTACAGAAAAGCTTCAGCCCTCAATATAATGCACTAAATGTCAAAGGAAAATGATGGAAGAGGTGTGAAAACGGAAGAAGGAAAAAAACTGTCTTACAGCAGAAAGACTAGAAGTTAATTTATGCAATCAACTCATTGTTATGAGTAACTATTTGAATATTTCCTTTCCTTGAAGACACTAATGGCATAGGTAAAACATTCAGGAAACCCCAAAAGCTATGCATAATATGTACAAAATGAGTTTGGACGGAGTGTACAAACTAGAAGTACTAAACCATTATTACAAATCAACTGAAATAATCAAATCACTACACTTGCGTATCAGAATAGATGCCTGGTAGTCATGACTTCTGCTTGCTTCAAGGAGAATATGAGCCAGGTGGTATTTGAAAATCTAACCAGAATTAAAGATTCTTTGTTTCCCACAAAATTATCTGGTATAGATAAAAAACAGAGTATTTCAATAAATATCCATAGTCTTGTGCTCCCAGCTAAGTGACAATAGATCCCTCCCCGTGTACTCTGGTTATACATGCCAACATGCTGTGCCCACTCCAGGGAATAACTGTGATATTGAACTGTTGTTCATTTATACTATTAAAGATTATTTGAAAAGACTATTTTTATATTCTTGCTGCAGAGTCCTTCCATACTTTCTGTAGACTGCATGAGCATATCTGATGTTGGATATCAAGTATATATAGTTAGCTTAAGTTGTTTTGAGGACATGGAATTAACTATTATCCACATACACATTCCTATATGCATACTGCTCAATTATAGAGGAAGAAATTACATTCCCTGCATGCACACACTATCATTTGTAAAGTAGTAACATACAAGTCAGAGACCGACATTTAAGGTTCCACACAAGTTAAGTGTATTTTTTTACTTTCTTGACTTATTTGTTCTGTATAATTACTATGCATTTCCTCAAAACATTAGCAAGAGACAACTTACTCTCCAACAAGAATGATAAATACAATGTATATGACTCTATCACCTCATGATTAATAGGGTCTTTTTTATTCATGAAGTCAGATGTCAGACTCAGTTGAAAAATGTGTATCATCTTACATGTATTTATTCCAAAGCCTACTAAAATTGCTTTCCACTGCTACAGATGGATACAATAACAACCACTTTTCACTGTTTTCTGAATTAACACGAGATCTATGTCAAATGATGACCTTAAACTTCCTGAGTTGAAAATTTCATTCAAAACTTGACAAATACACTGGATGCCAGAATAACATAGTAATAACAATTCACATGCAATCTACTACATCTTCTAACCACACTCCTCAAAAAAAATCCTTAAAGCTTCAAAATAACCATTGGCCTTCTGCTGCCTGGAAAGAAAAACTGTACAATTCTTCTTTGTTTTCTCATAATCTTTTATTTTTTTAAATTTCTTTTTAATTTAAGACCAGTACACTATTTTCCTTTATGACTTACTGCAAAGTTAGTTGACAACGTTTATTGGAAGTACTGTTACTACTATTGTTCTGTAAATTTCAGAGAACATTCTCCCTGACATCCATGAAAAATTTAGGATGCGCCCATGATCAGCTCCCCACCAAAACAGAGTACCTCATTCTCCCTCTAAGTTATGCAACAGTAATAAATGAGTTTTACAGAAACATTGTAATTGAAAATTGCCTAAAAACTAAGGTGGACAGTTAATAGTTGTATCACAGTATCTTCTGGGTTCTGTACTTGCTGGTGTTCATTGTGAGCCACTGTACTGGCTGATAAACCGCCAACTTTAACTTAGCTCACTTCTTGAATAATTAACAGACTACAGAGGCCGCAAAATTAAGAAACTTCAAAGTGAAGTTATACATTAGTGAATCAAAGTCTATATATTTTCACCATTCAAGCCCTGAGTGAAGTGTTTGGTATTTCTGACACACTTCTTACATACAGATATAGCACCAGACTGAGATAGCCTGTGTTCCCTCCTGATTTTCCTAGTTAAAAACATACGAAGGAGGCAATTATTCAGAAAATGAGAAACAGTGTACTTACTGAACAAAAAAAATTACTTATAATTTACTCATTCATGTTAGAGACGCTATTTTTCAATAGATTTCAGGTTATTTTAGTTAGCAGAATAAGGCCTTGATGCTACAATTATTTCTTTCAGGCAGAAACTAACTGCTGAAGAGAATGTGTTCACAATAAGCTTGAACAGTACCTCACAGCAGACTCTACGCTATCCCTTTTTTTTTTGCACTTTCCTTGCTACAAGTGAAGTCTTTATTTTAGAAAAAAAATCTATTTTTATGCATCCAAAGAATGCTCCCAGTGTCTTCAGAAAAACTAAACAGATAACATAAAAATCTAAAATATACGCAAATCTTTGCAATGCCATCATGAAATTCCTAATATGCCACTAATCTCAAGCTGTTATACCTGCGAACTTTTTATTTTTAATGTCACTTCAGACTAGTACCCGTTTCCAGAGAGACCTCATTTGAATTAAAAAACCACATCCCCAAAACCCAACAAACTTTGTTGTGGTAAGTGTCCTCAATAACTTGTTTGTTCACTTCATGACATGAATGCAGTCTTCATATACAAATAATACTATATAAGAGGTAACACTAGAGAGTTAGTATTTCTTTTCCTTAAACATCGTATGTTTTAAACATAAAAATGTGATAAATGAGAAAAAAAATTCTGCAGGCTACTTATCCAAATATAAGTAATAATATGAATGGTTACAGATGTAATCACTCCCTGTAAAAACCAAAGAGCAGTGATGATTGCAGGACATCTGATTATGGTCAGCTGGCAATAGAATCTCTGATTTAAGGGAAAAATTTCCTCAAAGTACTTCAAAACTGCCCAGTCTTGTTCTCCTGTAAAAACTGGAGTCTGGTTTTGGGATGTTAAATCCAAGATATGGGTATCATGAATGTACTATGTACTGGATGAGTCTATCGTAGCTGCAAAAACAGTTCAAGAGCATCACACAAAGAAGGGGGAGAGGGGGAGAGGAATAAAAAGACTACATTTTGCATTGCTATATCTATTTAATCACACTGATAAAAATCCAACCCACTACACAGTAAGCTAAGAAGAAGCAATTAAATCTCAAAGTAACTTCCAGAAATCTATTATATTTTTTTTTCAGTTTATACAAACACCACCTTTACAACAGCATACACTGAGAGCAGTCAAACTAGCACATCAGGGGAAAAAAAACCTCAAACTGTTTGAAACTGAAGCTTGACCCTTAGCAACACAGAAGCAACTATTGCCAAAGTACTAAAGAATTTTTCAAATAACAACTGAAGTTAACAGTGACTGCCAGAAAAGACCAAGCATAAGTGCTGCTGGTGTAACAACACAGTAACTTGAATTAAAGATGACCTCTACAACTCTCCTTAGTCTGTTCCAAGCCTTGGTTGTAGCAGCTGTAATATGGCACAGATGCCTTTCTTAAATGCATGAAGTAGCTTGTTCTACACTCCATCAGTACATCCCTATCATCCTTTATCAGGAAATTAACCTGTAAGCAACACTGACTTTTATTTTCTCACTGTCACAGGAAAAAGCCATATATATGCCTTTTGCAGGGGGGGGGTAAGACAGGGAAGCTGATAGTGATCCAGCTTTCTAGACATAAGGAAAGAGTTTATAATAAAAACTTAGGAGCATATTTCCATTGGAAAACAAATAATTCAGCTTGTTATAAAAGCCTAATGTTACACACAGTCTAGTGTGATTTTTTGTTGTTTGTTTTTGTACAGGATAGTACTACATGTTAATAAACTAGTCTTCTCAGAATTATCTGTTTGGCAGTCTGTGCAATCTTTGCATACTGTCTCTATGCAACACAAATCTTTCCCATGCTGATGATGGTAAAATTAGCCAAATTTTTTCAGTTGGTATGTCATGTGAATTGCTTATCTTAAAAGGTCCTCCTACGTGTGTGCACAAGTATGCATTCTTTATGCAACAAACATTTGGTTTCGAGTCTCCCTTATTCTACAGTGACTTACTTTAATTTTATACAGAAATTTGTAAAGAGAAGTGGACCTATGAGGCTCTGCTTTCAGAAAATGTGCAAATAGCAGGGAATAAAATCCCTGGTTCCAAGGTGTAAGAAGATACATGGGTAGAGAGCTAGCATCTTCAAACAAACACCTTCAAACAAGCTGTTAGAGAAACAGCTGAGCTGGAGAGGCTTTTCCAATGGCTTTCAATGTTTCTGATCAGGTTCTATATTTAGGTGGTACTTCCAAGAGTGCAATAACTACCTTTTCTTAGGTGTTTCCATTTCACTAAACTTACAGTAGTTGTCTGCTTCAGAATAAAAAAAGGACAAAATTGTGCTTTTAGGGAACCTATTTTACATATGAACATTTAGGATTAAATTATTTACCCTGGAAAAGCCTTTTTTTATAATTCTTTAAGTAAGCTTCTGGTCTTAGAAGGATGAGGGAACAATTTCACACTAATCTACAAGTAACATTAAGTGCTCTCAGTTAAAAACAATGCTCTTTTACTAGAGTGCCTCCCTCTAAAACTGTAAACATGTCTGCTTACATGTGGGTTTTAGGGGAATGCAGGGGACATAGTTGAACTGGAATCCTTTCTAGGAGAATCCCTTCTCCCCTTTTCCACCCCTCTCTGACTGGAATGAAAAGGCTTGTCCCACTGTTGTTCCAGCAGTATCTTTAGCCAAACATGACAAGCATGAAAGGGCAATGCATTCTCAGAATTTTGTATTTTCCAATATACTTTAATGATTGATCACATTCTTCAGTGATAAATAAAAGTCAAATTGTTTTCTCAGAAGCTATTTCTGAGTCTCCTTCCCCCAAACATAGCTATCAATGTTTCTGGTACCAGTTAATTCATCCCTTATGATACCATTTACAGTAAAAAGTTCAAATGAATAGAAGCCTCCTATTATTCACACTTATTTTTTTGTCTGACTAAAAAGGTGTTTTGAGATTACAGCATTACTAATACCTCAGAAATGCAAATAAATAATATATTATTTTAAAATATTCTTGTTTCTTCATTGCACTGAATATCTGCTATTAAAAGTAAATTGTTTGGCAGCTTTCTCTTGCCAGCTCTTACACGAAAGCAACCAAGTCTCTGCTATATAAAACAGCTCTTTATACTGGTATCATTTTTATTAAATCCTCCCTCTGTTTTGAATGACACTTTTTGATAGCAAGAGAAAACAAAAATAGGTTTTTGTTCCTTTTATTAATTTCTTAGGTTCAAATGCTGCGTTTCTGTATAATCTAAAACCCTAGTAACATTATCCTGGACAGAACTAAGAGTGTTTCTACACCTGTGAGCACTTCTTCGTATACCTAAATCACTTCTAAATCACTACTTGCATACTGCTAACAACGAAGATATATAAGAGCACTGATGTTACTCAACCCACTCAGAAATCTGAGTCTTCAGTTGGCAATCCCCTAGTGCTCCCTCAGAGCTATTGCAACTAGATAACTAGGGATTAAAGAAATGAAAACCTGATAAAAACCCCTGCAAGACAGTTCAAAGATACTATGTTTTAATGGGCTGCAGCCAAGTACTACTGGAATGCCCTCTATCTGTACAGCCTCTCTAGGCAACCTGCTCCTTGGCTTCACTGCTCTCATGCTGATAATGTTTCTCCTTTTATCCAGTCTGAACATTCCTTGTTTCAAGCTACACCTGCTCCCTCTTATTCCCCCAAGATGCACCATCATGAAGTGGCTCCTCAACACCTCCCCTGCAGACATCAGGGAGGCAGCTTTAGTCCTATGGAGACAAATCTGCCTCCTGACTTACTCAGTCCAGCTCCCTCAGCCTCTCCGCACAGAGCAAGTGCTCCAGCCACTGGTGATCCTGGCAGTTCTCCTCTGAACTCGTTTGGCTGTGTCTTCCTTATATTTGGAGAATTAAAATGAGACACAGGCACGCAGGCAATCATTTTCTACTTGCAGCAGATGAACACATCGGTTGCCCCATCATCATTCCTTTCCCAGCTTATATATCCCTTATCTTGAATGTGAAGAAAATCCTGGCAGTTTCACTCTAGAACAGACTGAGTCAACTTTCTGAATAAGAAGACAAATTCAGCATTGTGGAGCACTAATGCACCTAACTCTGCTCCTGCAGACACATGTGACTCCACGCACTTGGTCTGTGAGCTTGAGCCTGAGCCTAACAAAACACACCCTTGCAGAGACATGGCATATCCTGGTGATCTGCTCCTGAGGAAAAAAAAGTAGAATTTTCTCTCTTCATTGAAGGAACAATCATGAGAGGATTTGTAGAGATTGCTTTCTCCCTGTATGTCATCCTTCAAGTATATCCATGAGAGAACACTTTTTCTGTACCCATCATCCTATTCTTCTGAAAAGGAATCCTTAAAAAAAAGGACAGAAAATAGCTGAAAATTTGAAAGCTTTGTTTTTGTTTTCCACTTTTTCCCCATCATCTCTTCCATCTAATGATATTCCAAACAACAGGATGTTAAGTGCTCTGAAAGTCATCTTGCCTTTTTATGCTCATATCATTTTTGCAATATCAAAAAATGTGACAAATGCAATTACAGCTGAAAGAAATAAATCATCTCTTCTTCCAGAGGCTGAAAGAATAATAAAACATGATTTGCACTAGCACTAAGCTAATTACAGTGACACCACTCCTGCCTCTACAGTTCTGTTAGTGTCAGCATTTACATTACGAACCCCTCATTCCAGCGTTTATAATTCTGCTCTACGTGAGTTAGCTACTCTTACAGAAGTGCACAACACAGTTGTTAACGGCTTCATTAGCGACACTTTCCTAAAAATGGCTTAAATTTTAAATTACTTTTGAATTTTGCAACTCCCTTGTCTGCTACATGGTGTAAATCACAAGAAACTTGTGACTAAAGCAAGACAATTCAGTAAGACAAAACCCATCCAAAATGTAATTTACACGCTTGGACTTAAAACTGCTTATTTTTGCAAAGTTTGGAGACAACAGTTGCTGTATATAATAACCACCATCACCATCCTCCCACCCAGATGTGATATTAGTTTCTGGAAAACTGAGGTTTCTGTTAAAGAAATATCTAAATGCTATAATGAGTAAGGAGAGAGTTTCATAAACAGCAAATGTCAGGTGATGTTTTGGCAATAAAGCCACCATACATCAGTATTTTAAGTTTCATGTGTGAACACATCTATCTAGAAAAATATGGTGAGATTTCTGGTATCTGTTAAAGTACCTGGATACCTTGGAAACCTGCAGATAAGCTGCCCACTTAAGTATGTTGATTATTTTCAGCATCATGACAAATTCACTGGACATGCTTCACTGAGAATGCAGACTCTTGGGTCTGAAAACTAGCAAAACAAAAAGCACTGTCTTTCATCATGCTGGGACATGACATAAAACGTGGTCTTAATTATATCCACTTTCTTATTTATATATAAAGTTACACATTTACAGTATCTAGTACCTATGCGAGTAACAGAGATAAAATTTTACAGCTTACACAGAAAAAATTCTATTTCTTCCAAAGGCCACTTCCACTCAATCATAAAAATATTTAAAGCAAGGTGATAAGAAGCAGCCTAAGGCTACACAATCTGAAACAATATTCACAATAAATCAGAAAAAAAAAAAAAAAGAGAAAAAAGACAGCAAGAATTCACTGCTGGTAAAAGCAGTAACAAATTGCTCTCTTTCAGAACAAGAGAGCTTTTTCTGGCTTTCTGCTACCACCAGTTTTTTCTCAATAAATGACAGAGAAATAACTTATTCAAAACTAACATTAAATTTAATTTCTAAGAAACATGTTCATTATTGTTATCATTATTGAAAAATTCTCTAGAGCCTGTATAATTTTTCTTTTAATATTTCATTCAGCATTGCTTCAGTGAATTTTCCTTAGGTAAAAACAACCAGGTGAAGAAGATTTAATTCTCTCTTGCTGAGTTGACATAGACAATAAAAAGCTTCTCTCATCAGACAGTATTTACCTTAGTGCTACCCACCCCTTACCTCAGCAGTAGGATTATGACCTCAGAAGGTAGACGGAAACATATTTTTATTACAGTTGTCACCAGTTCTAAATTCATCCTGTTGGAAAAAAACTGTGACTTCATATCTAGGAAAAGTGACAGAAGAATTGTCTCCTCCTTGTCTTCTTTTAAGAACGTATGAGTGACAGAACTATGAATTCCTACACTTCTTGAAATAAAAGAGGGATGGTATAATTTCCTCACAGTTTGTAGTATTTTTCTTCTGACTCACAATCCCAAACCATGGATATGTAACAGTTTAAAAAAACCCCACAGATAACCTGTGGTAACCACAGATAAACTGGTGGTTCTACTGTTAACTGAAAATCTAAATCTATCAAGTGAACGTGCTTGCAATTGATGCTTTGTGTTCCTGAAAATGTTTATATACTGATGTTACTACCAAGCTATCTAGGCTGATAATGGAAGGCATATTTTTAATAAGTTTTAATAAAACACACACACACATTTATATATATTCGAATAAAACACAAAAGATGTATTTAAGAAACAGATTTCTTCACTATTAGATCATATCCTTTGCATTTGCATTATATGAAAGTGTGACCGGTTGATTTTGTTTACTCAATCTGAGTAAAAAACAAAACAGGAAAGGTGGCTGAGGTCAAACACACTCTAGGCTAAATAGCTGCAACTCAGCCAGCAAGAGCATTTTGAGTGTAAATTCCTTTCATCACCATACTCCTCTATATAGCAACATATAGTTATGCTTTAAAGTTTTCTGATGATATGTGGGAAGCTTGAGAAACAGGGAGAAAGCCATCAAAATCCATGACAATGCAAAAGAGTTACAAAACCATTCAAATGACAGTCCTGAACAGAAGGAAAACCTTGTCACTGAACTAACTGGTCCAGAAAACTCACATTCACTCTGCTTGCAGCACACAGGCTCTGGAGAAGGTTGCTTGTATGTCTCTGTTGCTGTAATTGGCCTTCTCCTGTGTGAGGAGACAAACGACCCATGGGGCCATGTAATTTCCAAGCCTTTCATAGGGAATCAAGGCAAGGTGATCATCTGTCTTGTGCAGCCTTTTTCCCTAGTAACCACTGACCTCAAAGCTTGACTTCAAGTCAGTTTGAAATAAGAGGCTATTTCAAAGACAAGTAAGATCTTTGAAGTTTGGAGAGGGCATAGACCCAGATAGAAGAACACATTCAAACTAAGGCAAAGGCTGTGCCTTATGCTCATGCTGTAAGAGATCTGAAAATCCATAGAAGACAAAATTTTTGTCATTACATCCATCAGCAAAACATCAAATCAGAGTTCACAGCTAAGCAAAAGACACAGATGTGCACAAAAAGCTTCCTTAGCTCTGAAGTTCAAGGAACTGCTTGTGTACTTAGGTACCACTGAAACCTGAACTGTTCTATGATAAGCTGTACTACCTTCTGTCTAGTCATTAGGTCTACTGCAAAAGGATCAAAGCAGAGCGTTATCTCTTGTGTTAATGTTTTATAAGCAATTTTCAAACATTTTAGCTAACTTTAGATGAGAGAGTTATTACAAATTACATTAATGACTCCTTTGAAGTGACGTTGTAACACTACTTGAACAGAGAAAAAACCCTGAAGAGCCACAAAACAGATGTCATCTTCAGCTTCAAGAGGTAAAAACATGCTTCAGGAGTGTTTGTGTAAGACAAAACACTGTATTTGCCTTCAAGAACTGATTAGACCATATAGATTCTGCAGTTACAGCACATTTGATCAGTTTAGACTAGAATAACGGAGGCATATGAAAAAATGACCAGCAACTACCTGTTGCAGTAATTTTGAAGCATTCGATGTGCATTTTTTCCTTCAAATATTGAATCTTTTTTCAATGTTTGAAAGGAAGTAAATATTCATTTTAATAGCAACTTTAACAAGCTTCCAAAACATTCTTTAAACCCTACTACTTTGCTTAAAGTTTTCAGTTTACTGTTCTTTCATTCTCTGCTAACACATAAGAAGAATGTAACACAAAAAAAAGCGCATGACATTTATACTGTACTATATTTCCTTATTAAAAATATTACTATTATTATTATTATTAAAAATATGTATATGAAATAGTACCACAACTAAAATAAGGAAAATCTCACATCCTGTATGATAGTAGCATTTCAAATGGAAAAGCTGTATTGGATATGGCTGACTGGAGTTAATTTTCTTCATAACAGACAGTATGGGGCTGTGTTTGGGATTTGTGCTAGAAACAGTGTTGACAGCACAACGATGTTCTACCTATTGCTTGCACACCTCAAGAATTTTTTAAACTTGAATTTTTAAGGACATAGAAAAGCCCAGACATGTAATAGAAGCAATTTGCCATGAAGTCTTTTCTTCTACTGCCCTGCAAGTTTAAGATGTTGATGTAATAAATGCTAACATAGGTAACTGGCAACTAATCCTCTCAAAAGCTTGAAAGAAAACAAGTAGTAACGAGTCATATAAAACTGTTCACAAATAGCTGAGCTTTTTGATCAGTACACATCACTGGCTTAGTTCTGCCCCTGCTGAAGTCAAGAGCACTGTGAAAAATCTCACTCTAACCAAGAGTTTGCTTTACAGTTCTCATGAAGCATAGGTCCAGTTTGAAAGCTTTATTACATCTGATTCACTGTGTATTTAGACACAAAGTTTAATTTTTCCTCTTCACTACCTTTTCTAGTCTTTAAGAAGCAACACAGATAAGTGGAAGTGAGCTAGATTCTATTTCTTATAAACCACCAAGAGACTTGCTTGCTGAACTCCCCTCAAATTCCAAAAGCAGATTTCTTTGAAAATACTGAACTTGTACTGATGATACTGAAGACAAAATTTAGCCCCCAAATCATCCATTAATACAAAGAGCAGAGAAAGAAACAATGCTGCTGTAATTGCAAAGAAAACCCCAAATATCTTTGGATGTAGGTGGAGCACATGCCCACAATCATACACAACCAGTGTACCATTAACATGAAATCATGTTCCTGATTAAAACTGTTGGTTTAAGCAGGTTGAATTCCTGCCTACTCTCAAACTTACTTTATTAAAGCGGTGTTATAGATTATATTTTTCTTCCCCCCTCAAATAGGAATAATAAAGAATAGAGAGGAATGTAAGAGTTTTGGTGGCTTAGAAAACTAGAGTCATGACAAACATTCCTATCGCCGTGTGGGTGTTCAATGGGGAAGCTGCTGCTTATTCCAGGGGGTGCCCGTCTCGAGGAGACCCCCGGCGGTGCTTCTCTGGCACCTCGCAAGCCAGCCCCCTCACCCGTGCGATAGAATACACGCAGCCACTCTCACACTGAGCCGGCCGGGCTCAGGCGACGCTAGAGGCAAATGAGAAAGAGGCGGCCCCCCGTGCAGGGCATCGAGGTTTATTCCGATTCCCCAATGAGTCCAGACGAGAAGGGGTTCACTTCCGTTCCACACACACTTTTCAGGGGTAGAGGAGGGAGGCAGGGCATACAGGAACGACCAGTGGGAATACAGAGGGGGCCAGGTCACTTCCAATTAAGGGATACAAGGGGATGGCTGGCTGCCTGCCAATCACAGACCCGAACTCCCCAGGGTCACATGATCGATGGAGGAGGCTTGTCCCACTGAGAACAGGTATACCTTTAAGTTCTGAAGCTTTTCCACCAGCTTTTGTTTATATCTGGGCTTTTAGGCCCCTCAGCCTCAGCTGCTGCTCGTGCAGACGATGCAGCACATTCCCACTGAGGAGTGGCTAGGACTTGTCTGTATTTCACACAGTTGCTACCAGCTACCAACTTTCTTCTGCTGATGCTTTTATTTGTCCTGTTTTCTACCTATGTTGTGTTTTCCAGAGTGTCAGCTCCTTGGAGAAAGACCAGTGTACTTATTAAGCGTATTGAGTACAAAGGGTGTCTCCATCTTAGTTTTGGCCTTTGAGTGCTCTGCAATACGAAATGGTAAATTATAACTACTCTAAAAGTCTGCCTTGAAATATGGAAGGCAATACCACATTCCACTGCAACAGCACTGAGTAAGTCCCAGTAAATCACTAAGCAGCAATTTAGCGTCCCTGCTTGTAATTTTAAGAATGAGTTAAAGGAAGAAAACAGTAAAGGATGAAGGCTGAACTATGTATTTCCATGTATAAATAAAGGAAAGATACTCCGTGAAAACTCTTTCAAAATCATGCAATCAAAGGAGGTGAAAGAAGTCGTAATGTTGTGAATATTTTTTTGCACTACTTGTTCTTAACTATGTTAATGCTGTCTGAATTACATTGCTAAAGATTTATACAGCCATGGATAGTTAAATGAAACAGAAGGGCAAATCTCTAAATTCTGCCTAGAATACACTTTATTCTCTGCACTCTGGAACAATTTTATGAAACAATTTTTAAAGAGGTCCGTACAGAGCATAATTTCTCAGCATGATAAGGAAGGTAGTTAATGCTGTGGGAGCTGATTTGAACAGCAGTGTTACGAAAACAAATAAAGCATTAATGAAAATGGGGACAGAAATTATTTTTATATAATAAAAGGTATTTTCTGCAACCATTCAAGAGCTCTGCAAGATTGACACTGGCCCTAGAAGCATTAAACTCAGGGTGCATTTCCTGAACTTACCTGGAAAAGGTAAGTAGAGATGGATGAAAGATCAGGCCCTAAGTAAGCCAGGAAAAAAAAATTTGTGTGTGATATTTTTTCATGTACTTTACTGAAAGTACAGCTAAACTATTTGTCTGAATTTTCCAAATGCCTGTCATGAAATGCAGAACAGAAGATTCATATCTATTTTGGGTCTTGAGTACAATTAGAAATACTGAAAAACTGTACTGAATAGCAGAATTGCACTACTCAAGAAAATTTTGGAGAAGTAGAACGAGGTTTTGAGGTTTGAGAGGTTTTGCCTTTTCTCTCAGCTAAAGTACAGGAAGATACTGAGACAAACAAAAATGAAGATAAATCCTTTTCCAACTTTCCTCTCTTCAACTGTTCACACACTTGATTTCACTTTTCAGAATTAGCTGGACAGTTCATACAGAAGTGATTTAAAGAAAATATCTTGGTTATAGCTATGTATTTGAAGCAAAAAAGTCAACAGTACTGAAAAACTATAACTTAGATTTTGAAATATTTCTGCTATTATATTTGAAATATAACTAATGATCAAAATGGAAACTATACATTAATAGGGAATTTGGTAAGAAGCAGAAATGGAATATTAGAAAACTCAAAGATCCTTCTTCTATTATCTGAGTGCTTAATAAGGCCTGGTCTTTCATCACTGAATAATATTTATTCAAGTACCTTTTCATTAGATTTTTATGAACCGTAAGTACTAAAACACTTTATATAAATTTTCTGGAATAATTTTCTGTATATCAGTGACTCCAGAAATAGAAATTTAATGAAAAAATCAAATACTAATAAATTCCAGATTAAACGCAGTACCCAAAGAAGTTTTTGCCCCTATTATTCCTGATGTTGCATACATCAGAGATTCTGAGAGACAATTACACTTGAATATGAAAATTAAATGGGCCTCAACTAAAAAGGAATTTTGAAACTTCCCCATACATTTGTAAAGTAAAAAGCAGTATTTTGTTACAAAGATGCATGTTCAGTTATTTCATTAACAACAGGTAGAGGTAGAAATCTTTCAAGATATATGAGAAAGCATTCTTTATTTATACAACTATTTGCAGGATCAATTTTGGTACAATACACTTCATGTAAATTAATAATTTTCTGCTTTCCAATGTTCAGGTTTCTCTTTAAAGAACTTAGCTGAAATACAGAACCAAGAAAATATTTAGATTTCATTTGGCATCAGTGCAAATTCTAGTATCTTGCCAAGTATAAAGGCTTACTTGTCTTATGTAGGAGACAAAAAATACTGGCAAGGCAAGTAAAAATCTCCATTCTGTAGTTAGATACTTAGCTCTTTTTTCTCTTATTAAAAGCATTGGAGGTTGTTTTAGTCTCCTGAAACATCTACAGGATTAGCGACAGATCAAATGTTCCTTCTGCCTTATGCAACAATAAGGTACTTATTTCATTAAAACAATATAAATCACAGAGAGGAGTCCTGGCAACTCAGTCAGCTGACTAACAGCCTGGGTCCCACTTCCCTTCAGAAATTTTCTATTTTCTTGTCAATCCATTTAATGGACACATTAGTGTATCTTATTCTTCCTATCTTACTTTAAAGTGAACTAAACACACAAATCACCTGCAGATGATTAATATAACAACAACTGCTCTGAAAGCACAATAGCAACCATCAGGTTTGAGAGAAACAAAACAAGAAAGAATGGGAATGCTAAATAAAAATCATATTACTTGTCTGAGTTAGATGTTAAAGACAGAATAATAGAAAAGTTCACCCTTCACAATGAATTCTGTAGCACTGGTGAGTTTGTCTAAATTAATTGTGAGAAGAGATGGGATGGAGTTGAGTTAGAGGCTGTGGGACAAAGGAGCACATGGCAGCACAAAGGAGCACATGGAGGCACAGAGCGGCTTGTCTCTGCCGGACCCTGGGGGGAGGAGGTGTCACACAGCAGAGCCCTACGGAGAGGACCTGCCGGAAGCTGACAGACGGGTGAACAGCGCGTGATCACCCCACAGAAGGACATTCAGAAATGTGTTGCTGATGTGGCAGCATGGGATAGGTCACGTAGTGAGTATTGCCATGTAAGGAAATGCTGTGCCTTGAAGAAGTGTATAAACCCAGCTTGTTTCTTTGAATAAACGATTCAGATTCCATGCCGGTCTGGGTCTGTGTCCCAATCACCACGAATGGTGCCCTGCATCAGGGACTAGAGCTGCAGGTGAGCCACAGAGGACATGAGGGCTGGACAGTCCTCATCGGACCTGGCAAAGTCCGCGTCTCAATCACTGACAAATAGTGCCCTGTGTGAGGATGTTATTATACGTCTAGCTGGAGTCCATCGGTGAACTCCGTGGGACTTGAAGTGCTGCTGAAAGAAGCAGGAAAGCTGGCCAGCGATTTATCCCTGCAGAGGCAAGTGGTGGTTGCTCCGGTAGCGACGCTCGGCTGAACTTCATGGGAGGCTGAGAAGAAGCTCGGGAGCTGAAAGGAAGCTCGTGGCGCCAATCGACCTTTCTGCAGGATGGAAGGTAAGCAGCCGAGAACGATGAGGGATGGTGTATCCCAGGAACAAAACGTCACAGAAACATTGGAACGGATTTTAAGGAAACACAGCAGGACAGTTGAGTCTACAGATTTGATCAGACTCTTGATCTGGGCAAAAGACTGTATTCCAACTTTAGATAATACCAATGTTTTTAACCCTCGGACATGGGACGCTTTAGGGGATGTGCTGTGGGACCGAGTTGCACAAGGCCACCCAGTGCAGACAAAGCTTTTGTGTCCGTGGAGAATTGTGTGCAAGGCGCTCATGGCTCATGCGGCACCCAGAGACCGGACAAAGAAAGACGCTTGTGCCACCGCAACAGCCATGCCGAGCCCTTCTGCACTGCCAGCAAACGACTGTAAGTGTGTTGCGGCTGTGGAAGGAGCACCAGAAGACGGCCCCTCATCCCCCGACCCGTTTGATCCTGGAGGGGAGCTGGATGGTATCGTAAAAGAGCTGTCGCCACCCCGCGCCATCAGCTGGAGCCATGTCGCGGCGAGTGGCTGGAGCCGGGGGTGCCCTTCCTGGCAGCGTGCTCCCTCTCTGTTTGCCCTCTGCAAGAGTGCAGCAGCTGCAGTGGCAGATGCGGCGAGGGGAGAGCGTGCGGCACCACGGGGGCGCGGTGCTGTAGCGGCGGCAGCGAGCGCGCGATGGCGGTGAGCACATGGCAGCGAGCACGTGGCGGCGAGCACATGGCAGAGCCGCGCC
>VZTE01001197.1:0-14191 GCA_013397775.1 Eulacestoma nigropectus
CCCTGCGTAACTCAGGAGAACGAAAACGAGGAATTCACCTGCTCAGCGTGTTTTTAATCCCCCCGCCGCTCTCCGGAGGAAGCCCCGCCCTGCGTGACTCACGAGAATGAAAACGTTTCCTTCCCTTCTGCACAACTCTGTGCATTTTGGGGAAAAAAACAGTTGTTATGCTTTAAAGTCAAAACCCAGCAAATCCAGAAATAAGGAGTTTGGGGAATGATTTCCACACATTAACATCTTTAGTTTCACACCTAGAGTCTTTCCAAGATTATAAATGAATGCCCCTAGACTTTGTGCTCAGTGTATTTGTTGCTAGACACAATCAGGAGTTCTCCAGGAGCGTACTGCTGCCCTGGGGACCTAAACATCCCTTCCAAAGGAAGTTCACGGGATCTGTATCCTGGTGAGTTTATAAGATACCCTGTTTTAGCACTGGTGCTGTGTGGTTGTTGGACACATTCTCTGACTTCTGGCCTTGGTAAGGTGAGCTGGCTCTTCCAGTTCCTTATCTGTCCTGGGGTGTGAATAAGACACAAGTGGTGGAACATGATCAGCATTTGAGTGAATCAGCAACGTCTTGCGCAAAAGAAGGTTTGAGTTGTCATCAGCTCCATGAAGAAGGCTCTGAGGAACTCCTCATCTGGAGAGAAGTTGATAAAAGTGGCAGAATTCCAGTTTTAACAGCTGCCACTCCCTTTGTTCCTGAGAACTGAAAGGATTTTTCTCTTTGTTCACAAAAATGTTGTCTCAGGACAACTGTTTTTCTCAAATGCTTTTTCTCCACTTTCATAGCACTGCTGCTTAAAATTCTGCAACATCTTTTCCAGTAACATGCTGTAATACTCATCAATACTGTTGGGTGTAGGGCCCCTACAGCCCCAGTCTCTTAATTTCAGGGGCTTTGTACCAAAACCAGGCCTTGAAGTCAGATCTGAAGTACTTTTTACAGTCTGTTGCATCACTTGTTATCTGTGAGGAGGAGGGTCAGTAGTACGGGTAGGACAAAGATAAGTTTGTTGCTGTGGCCATAAACCCACCTGTTTCTAGCAAATTCCCTAATGCTGATTCCAGCAGAAATGCCCAGTGCAGCACATATTCTCATTTCACCTGCTCCCATGTACCCACCCCTAGAGACTAAAAAGTGTCTGGTCTATTGCTGCTTCTCTGGTCCTCGCTCTGGAACAACATTCCTCGTATTTGCTGGAGAGGGGGATGTCAGGATTACTGACAGGGAGTAACTTTTTCTGTGGTCTTGAAGTGTTAGTTCTCCCTTCCAGGGAGGGCTGCTAGCAGTTGTTAGCCTTCCCCCAGTAGGTTTTGAGCTTTGTATATTCACATTCACGAATGTGACTGTGCCATGTGACTGTAACTGCAGAATGAATACTTCCGACTATATGTTCTCATGTTATGTGTTTCAGCAGTGTAGCTTGAAATTAGGACAGCTTTTGTGTACACACTACTCCTCTAGTGAGGGAGATTGTACTTTGTCTTCCAGGAAACCTGCACTAGAGTTAAAAAGTAGATTTTATTGCATATTCTGTTGCTACTATGATTGCCTGAATGCACCTCTCGGTTTGATGGGAAAGAAACAGAAATACCTTATTTGCAGTACTTACCTGAATCTGGGATTGAATTTTTTTCTCCTTCTGGTGCTGGTGTTTATCTTGGCACCTTTCTGGTCAGGCAGAGGGAAGTCAAGTCACTGAATGTAAGATGCCATCTGCTCCCATTTCCCCACTTAGAAGGATATTGAGACAATACAATTTCAAGTTGAATGGGACCTATGCTAAGGAAAGAATTTCATTCTTTGATCAGGAAAGGTGTTAGGAAATACTGGGTGTGTCTTTGATTTGTTTCCCAAGAGCTCAGCCTAGTCATCTGCACATGGGTGGAGACGCAAGGGGTTCCAGTTGCAGCCCAAACCAACTCTCTTTAAGATAGGGGTGACTGGAGGCTGATGTTTGCTTTTCTTTTTGATGCGAAGACCATAAACACTTCTTTAAGTGCTTTTTACATTTCTTATTAATATTACCAGTGCTTTACATTGCTTCCCCCCTCCTCTTTTTCCTGTTTGTCTCCTTCTCCAGTTCGGTGATGGTAGGCTCCATGTGTTGCAGGTCACATGATTCCATGACACGTATGTGTGTGTGTGTGTGTATATATGTGAGATGCCTGGGGACTCTGCTCAGACTGTGCTGAACTTCCCTCTTCAGAGCCACCTGTCACTTCAGAGAAGTCACCTGCCACTATGATGCCCGGGGGCTTATCTGACACCAAGCCTGCTATTCCAGAAGTTCAGCAGATTGCTAACCAGGTGAGTTGCACCCTGTCTGTAGATTAAGTTACTTGTGTGCAAAGAGGTCGTTCCTGAAGCTTGTGTAAAGCCTGGGAGACTGAGCCAAGGTTTAAACTGAAGAAGCTCGTGCTGAAATTGGGAATCCCCTTGACTGGCAGTGTTTTTTCAGCATTATGTGTAGGCAGTGCCCTGGTAAGACTGACACAAACCATTTCTCTGTCTCCTCTGTCCATGGCCAGGCATGGTACTGGCTACCTTCAGTTAATGTCCAAGTGAAGTTCAAAGCCCAGCTCTGCTATGCCAGCACTGAGGTCACCTGTTTGAAATGAGAGGTGGCATATTGGAAGGGAAAAGCTTGTACCTGGTAGAATTCATTCCTCAGTGAAGGACGGCATAGGACAAACCACATGCAAGAATGCAGCAAAGAATTACATATGCAGGACAAAGCTATTTTACAATTGTGTGTTGCCTGCTGGCATTCAGTGTTCTCTAGAGTCACAGCTGTGATGCAGGGGCTGCTGCTGAGGCAAGGTGAGCTTGGCACGAGGCAGGCCAGCGAGTGAGCCCAGTTGTCAGGTTACAGGCAATGGTCCTGTCCTGCAGCAGCTGTGTGAGCAGCACCTCTGCAGATCCTCTAATGCCCTGCAGTGCAGCAGCTCTTTCTAAAGAAAGTGTAAAGTGCATCCTGAGGAATGAAAGGGGAATAACATGGCGTGGGAAAACTCCCATCTTACGTTCCTACCCACCCAATCCTCTTCACCCTTCTGGCTCTGAAAGATGAGCTCTTCTCCCTTTGGCAATTGCACTCAGGTGCTCTTTGAGGAAACAAAAATAGGAAGTAGTGGGGCTGAATGCAGTGGCCAATACCACTGCACACTCCCTATACCTGGTGTGCAGGGCTCCCAGCTCTCTCCTTTGCTGTGCCACCGAGGACAGAGTTTACACCAGCATCCCTCCACGTCTCCTGCGATCTTGCAGGCGGAGACCCGGCAGCCCAGTACTCTGACAGGGTTCTTTTCCGTAGTCCGCAGGTGGAGGGGATAACGTTTAACACCCAGTTTACTGATTTGAAGAGATTCCATGTTACACGAGGTTTCTGGTTTAGCAGAGTGATACAAATATACTGGTAACTTGATACAGGTCTAAGTTACTCTTAGCAAAATGTAGCGACTGCAATCCCAGGTCCCTGAGGACACCAGCGTGTTCTGCACTTTTGGTCTACGCTCCGTGTCACGACACTGGCCAGGCTCAGCCACTGGGAACGGGGCTTCCATGGGGATGTGGGTTTAAGTCAGCTCTAGCTAGCTGTTTTCTTCAAAATTCTTTTGTCCACTGTTTCGTTTTTATACTCAGGGTTGGGCAGAGCCATGTGTTCACTCCCCCCATGCTGGTCTGGCTAACTCAGGGGTATATTCGCTTTCTTTTAATGAACGCAGGGAGTTCCACTGCCACACGATACTCTCGACTGACAGAGCTATTTATCAAAAATACCCTGTGGTCAACCTTTGTGTTGAGGTAAAGTCAGCTTATTTGCAAAAGCTGTGGTCAGTCACACCCTGCATTATTCCCTGAGTTTCATCGATGGCTCATCACCCTCCTCAGCTCCTCTGAGCCTTCTTCCATTGAAGGGCTTTATTGGTCAGCCACAGCTGGGGTCACCATAGCGGGGTGACATGTACATGGAGGACGACTGGAATTTGGGGTAACAGGTTAGTCAGAGGAGAGATGATTTACTGCAGAGCAGAAAGAGAAATGGATAATCTACAATTGTTTGGGGGGCACTGACTGAATTACTTGGGAGCAGTATCACTGTTCTTTCTATGCTGGCAGGAATGTTTGAAGGAGCAGCACTTGCAGAGATCAGAAATTCCCTTTTACCTATGGAGGGGAGACCCTAGCGAGGGACTTGTAGCACCTTTGTGTATTTGCCATTCTTGTTTCCTCATGTTTAAGGTGGGGCCAGCTGAGGGCTGTGAAATTTAATTAATGAGTCTGTGAAATGCCTCAAGCACCCATGCCAGATACTGAGCTTCATTTTCAATGCTGGGCTGCTTATTATTTGGGTGATCAGAAGTCTTGGCAGTGTGTATTGGAGGTGAAACCACAGCACTTGGGTGTCAGTGAGAAAACGGGCACTAAAAAATGTGAATGCTGGTTTCAGGCAGTGCTAATACTCCCAGAGTACAGGGCAAATATGCAATCTGAAATGTGGATCGTACAGAGTATCTGTTTGATTCCAGAAAAGGACTGATCCTAATTTTAGTGTTTTTTTGTTCTCAGTAGCTTCAGGAAAAAGAGAACAGATTGTTCTTTGCTCTTTATTTTCTGCAAGGTGAAATTTCTGCCCTGTGCTGAGAGTGGGAGAGAGGACTCTTCCTGGTCCTTTCCCCCCTTGCAGAGGCTTTGGTATAGTTCTCTAAGGAAAATATTCTTACAGAAACCTTATGTTGGGGAAGTTCCAGCATAAGGTTCTTGGAACCTTATGTTCCAGTGTAAGTGTCATCCTTTCATGAAGCAATTCTGTGAGATTTTATGCTCTGCTGAGCAGAGAAGCAATTCCTATGATCCCAGTGAAGTTGTGAAGAGCATCTGCAGAGCCTGGGATGCTCAAGGTCTGTCTGCTCTTGGGATTACATAATTATTTACTTAGACCTGTGCCTTGTCTCTAGCCATCATTAGTGAGCTGGGGAATGTTATTTATTTGGTCTCCTTGTTTTACAGCTGTTGCCCAAAACTGAGGAATGTTTTAGGTTTAGGGTGCTGTTAGATAAGAGCTTAGGAATGTTATGTTTTTTCACCTGAGGATTATGGAGCTGTTTGCCTGCTTGATTTTACTGAAGGCTCAGTCTGTAAATAACAAATGGGGAACATAGCGGCCAGAGGAGAGAGAGCAAAACTGGAGAGAAGTGGCTTTGTTTTGTTTTGTTCTGAGAGAGGAATATGATGCACCAAAAGCTGCCACTTAGGAGTATTCTAGGAAGCCCCTGCCCTAGTCAGCTGGAAGGGTGTTGGGAATTAAAGTTTCCCTGGTTTGCCAGAATAAGCAGGTCCTCAGTTGAAAGTATAGTTGTCGGTTCCTGGGGATAGAAAACCTGTGGAAGATGCTCAGCAGAGGAGCAGAGTAAGAGATCATGAGGAAGCTGAACAGGATGATAATTTCTGACTCTCTGGAAATGATCTGGATGTTCCTTGGGTGCTCTCTGTGACTTTCCTGCTAGGAAGGAATGTCATGGGAGTGGCAGCCAGCTGTAGGTGCATGTGCTGAGAAAGCAAATTAATTCTGTGCATTCCTGTGAAACAGGTGGGTGGTAAGAAGTGATGAGGCCCTGCTGGCCCTGCCCAGGGCAGCCTGAGCAGGCTGACACTGACACTGCTCCTCTGCCCAAACTCAGTAATGCATCCAGTCGTCACCATGGGTGTCACGTGCAGAGGCGCACTGCGTCACCCAGCCTAGGAAAGATTGTTTCTGCTTTCTGGGTGGTGGTCCCACAGTGATCATGAAATTAGAGCTTTTAATTCTTGGAGAAGTAAGGAAGGGCAACAGCAAAACCACTGCCTTGGACTCCTGGAGGAGACTCCTGCAGACTTTGGCCTGTTTGGGAGGCTGGTTGAGAGAGTCCCTTGGGAGGCAGTCCTGAAGGGCAGAGATCCAGGAAGGCTGGGCATTCTTCAAGAAGGAAATCCTAAAGGTGCAAGAGCAGGGTGTCCCCATGTGCCAAAAGACAAGACAGTGGAGAAGAAGACTGGACTGGCTGAACAGAGTTTTGGCTGGAGCTCAGGGTCAAAAATAGTTTATGAGCTTTGGAAGATGGGGCAGGCAACTCAGGAGGATTACAAAGGTGTTGTGAGGTTATGCAGAGAGGAAGTTATAAAGGTAAAACCCCTATTAGAACTTCAATCTGGCCACTGCCAAAAGATATGACAAAAGTATTCTTTTTGATGAATACATCAACAACAAAAAGAGGGCTAAGGAGAATCTCCATCATTTGCTGGATGTTGGGGAAGTCATTGCCACAAAAAATAAAGAAAAGGCTGAGGTACTTAATGCCTCAGTCATTAATAGTCAGACCAGTTGTCCTCAGGGTACCAGCTCCCTGAGCTATAAGACAGAGACAAGGAGCAGAATGAAGCTCCCACAATCCAGCAGGAAACAGTTAGTGACCTGCTTCTCCACTTAAACATGCATAAATCTATGGGGCTGGATGGAATCCACCTGAGGTTACTGAGGGAGCTTGTGGAAGAGCTCTCCAAGCCACTGCCCATGATGTACCAGAGGTCCTGGTGAACCAGAGAGGTCTCACACGACTGGAGTTTGGCTAATGTGATGCCCCTCTAAAAGAACATCTACAAGAATGACAGGAAGGAGGATCCAGGGAACTACAGACCTGTCAGGCTGACCTCAGGGCTGGGCAAGGTCATAGAACAGCTCATCCTGAGTGCCATCACACAGCATGGGCAGGGCAAGCAGGGATTCAAGCCCAGCGAATATGGGTTCATATGCAAGGCAAGTTCATGCAAGGCAGGTTCTGCTTGATCAACCTGATTTCTTTCCATGACAGGGTGACCTACCTAGTGGATGAGGGAAAGGCTGTGGATGTTATCTCCCTGGACCTTACTAAAGCCTCTGACATCACTTTCTGCAGCATGATCCTGAAGAAGCCTGGACAGGGGCACTGCTCACAGGGTGAAAAACTGGCTGGATGGCCGGGCCCCGGGAGAGGTGGAGAATGGAGTTACATCTGGCTGGGCAGAGGTGGTGCACCCAGGGCTCAGTGTTGGGGCCAGTCCTGTTTAATATCTTTATTGATGATTTGGAGGAGGGGTTTGAGGGTGCCCTTGGTCACTTTGCAGACTTTCATTAAGGGAGTGTGTTTGAAAGGATGAAAATTGGAGTAGTATATGTGAAAGAAATCCCTAAATATCAACCTGCCAGTCATTTTTCCCTTTCTTCTTACAGGTGAAGGCACAGTTTGAAAGCCAGGCAAACATGATCTGTGTTGTCTTTGCAGCCATAGAATATAGGACTCAAGTGGTTGCTGGGACAATCTACTTTATTAAGGTTTGTATATATTGTAAGAGAGAGTATTTTGGAATTAAATGATACAGGTGACTTGCAGAGTGGCTTACAGCTAGAAAGAGAAGCAAACATCATAGGAAACTGTCTGATGTGAGTAATAGAAGTGGGGACTACCTCCAAATGCTTATAAAATTCCTGTTTGGCACTACTGTAAGCAGGAATAGAAATATAAAACATACCCTGTGCTTATTCAGATGTGACTGGTAAGCTTCTTGGGATCATCACCCTCAAGGACTATAGATTGCCTTCCCAACTCAAATGATTTAAACGAGTCATAACTGGTCTCCTGTTTCCTTTCAAGGCAAAGTAGTGTCTGTGTCCTTCAGTTGTGTTTGTTGGGATGAAATTGAAGTCAGCTTGAGGAACTGATGGAGAGATAGAGTCAATTTTGTAATGCAGTGCAAGCATCTCTGCTGACTAGTTTTGCGTGCAAGCAGGTGTGTTGATGTTTTGGTTCTGCGTCAGGTGCTGCAGAGGTACAGCCTGCCTGCTAGTTCTTTTTGTATTTTCAAAACCCCCTCTCTGCTGCAGAAGAAGAATGGGTAATGCTTAATTTGGAGCCCTCTGATGGCACCATTCAGCCTCTACTGGAAGGCCTGACCGATGGATGTGAGCAGCTTTCTGTGAAGTAGCACAGAAGAAAGGGCTGAGTGTATTTTGCATCTGAAGGCCAGCAAGCACTGCTGAGCAGAAGGCTGGCTTTCTGGAGCAGAGCAGACATGGCCTGTGACTGCTGAGTCTGAAACCCCACGTGTGTGTGGACATGTGCCTGGCAGGATATGCTCCCTTGACATGGGAATTGGAAGACTTCTTTTATTAGAGAAATTGGCCTGTAATGTTTGGAGGACAGTAATTCTGCAGAGAGACACTGTGAGCATTAACTCCACACTTCTCATATTTAGTTGATCTCAGGAAGGACAGATGCTGCCAAACCTCCTTCTTTCCCAAGTGCTTCCTTAAAATAACTTTGTTATTTGTGCTCTGCGGGCACCGGGGGTGGTACTGACAGACTACCTATTATGTGGCCAGTCAGAGTCTCACCTACATTAATGTTTATCCTTCCCTTGCTCCTGGGAGATGTGCTTTCACTTTGTGGACAAAGCACTGAGTAATCAAGAGTAAAAATTCAAAGGTTCAGCCAGAAGTCAGGCGTGGTTGGATTTCTACACTTAGTGCCATCTTATTGCTGACCTAGGCAATGTAAAATACTTGTCTGCTAAGCCTTGTGACCAAACTACTCAGAAATGAAGACTGGTGTGTTACGGAACTTGGAAGAAATCCATTTGTAACACTGAAAATGGATGATTTGTGTCTTCTTTCCTAATTTTACCAGTGACGGAAAACAGTTACTCGTTTTAGCATTAACTGGAAGAAGCTCTGCCATAAGATTCAGTCTTTTATATTTCTGAATCTTCCACATCACTGGTATTTTACCAGGAGACTTACAGCTGAGATGCAACCCAGACCAAGCATAGTGCCACACTGCAGCCACCAGAAGCATGCAAAAACCTCTTGGAGCCTAAGGCATTAAAGTTTCCACGTACCCCCCGAGGGAGACTTTAGTGCCTGTTGTGCTTGGCTCTGTAAGAATGAAATTTTACAGCTTCTTACCAAGTCTTTACTTGATGACTTTTGGGGGTGGGGGTGAAGGTGAATTTCTTCGAAAAGAAAGAGCAAAGATGTTCTTTCAAGAATGTAAAGAATAGCCTTTTGTTTGAATCTGCTTTGAGCCCATGATCCTCACTTCCCCACTCTTTTGGTTTCTAGGTCCAAGTTTCTGATACCGAATATATCCACTTAAAGGTGTTTCAGAGTCTTCCTTATGAGAACCAAGGTCCCAGCCTTGCCGGTTTTCAGACTGGCAAAACCAGAGCTGATCCTCTGACCTACTTCTGAGAGATGATGAGGTGCAGTGCCTCACCTCTGCAAGTCCTATGGGGGTTCTGCCTGTGACTGTAAATAAAGTAAGTTTGGAAAGCTATTGTCCATATTTTCCTTTTGCTGCTGATATACCTGCAGAGGTCTTTCTTGTTATCCTTCATGTCTGTCACAAGATTAAAATAAAGTATTTCTAATTAAGACATAGAATAAACATAAGGTTATCTGGAATATAAAAAACACTTAAGGAAAAAAAGCTGAGCAAGATAATAACCAATAGTGAAAACCACTGAAAACATTAAAGCACCAGTCAAAGAGGCCATCTCAAGTCAAAAGAAATGTTTATTGTTATAAATGCAGAAATGTTTGTCCAGCTTAAGTTCTTTCCAGGACTTTTCCATAGGACTGAGACCATAAGCAAGCTGGTTTGGTATTTTAAACTCACACACCCTCTACGGGACATTACATGCTACTGCTGCAAGAGGATGAGCATGATTACCGAGGGAATGTTTGTTTTAAACTACTGTAAGCCTCTTTCTCTTCCTTGCAAAATTGCTTCAGCTCAAGTCCCTCATCAGGTTTTTGCCCATAAAATACAAAGTACAATTTAAATCGACACCTATATTCACAGTTGCAAAACAGCACAGAAAAGACTGGGGCTTTTCTCTTGTTCCTTGCTGCAAATATATGAATGCTGGTGTCACTCCCCTTTTGATTTCCAAGACCAAGGAAGTCCACAAACAAGACTCAGGCACACTATTCTGGTTAAGTTGCACTAAAGTCTAAGTCAAGCTGCAACAAAAGTTGAGTTTACGTTAGTGCAGGTAATAGGAGAGCCCTGTGAGTCTCAGATTTGGAGATTGCACAGGAAGGGAATGGCATAAAAGAAATTGATTTTTTCCAGCATGATGTTAAAAAAAATATACACTTTTTTCTGCCTTTGTTGGCACAGGAATCAACATTTTGCAGCCTGCAGAAAATGCACATAAGAATCAGTTAGAGAAACACAGCAGAGGTTGCTAGAAATAAGCCAGTTCATCGTGCTTTGTCTTGCTGGCCTGGTAACCGTGGAGGCTCAGCTGCTCATTCTCATGGGGGAGGCTCTTGAACACCCGTAGGTGCATGAACTCCTCATTCCCAACATGGACCTGCAAAGCACGAAACTCAGTGAGATGCTTGGAAGGGGAGCAGCCTGCAGCAGGAGGGATGGCAGAGGCTGGGCTGGTTTGAGGATGGAGCAGCAGACAGGCAGTAAGAAAAACCTCTGGCTTGTTTTAAACCAGACTAGGAGCCAAGACTTTGCGGAAACACCACCTAATCTCATGAAAATGGAGAAAAGAGGATCTTTCTATTTAACAGATAGGGAGAGGGGCTGAGAGGTGAATATTTGCGGTTTTAAAATTTTTTTTTCTTATTAAGGCCAAATCATAAGCATTCTCCTCTAGTTAAGAAAAACCCCTGCCATTCCAAAGATTATACATATTAATATCAAAAAAACAACCCAGTGTCCTCTACCTTGATGAAGTAGTTTGTTCCAGCAACCAACTGAGTTTTAAACTCCACTGCAGTGAAGACATCAAAGGTTTTCCCTTCTTTTTCTTCCAGCTGAGCTTTTACCTTAAGGAAACAGTAGGTTCTTTAAGACTGATGCAAGATTCAAGTATTTAGGTTAAAACTGATGCAAGATTCAAGTATTTAGGACTTAAGGCTTACATGTCACTGCTTCTGAATTCCCAGACACAGAGTTCCCGCTTTTCCAAGATATTAAAAAATCAAAATGAATCATGTTAAGTTTTGTGTGAAAGCAGGACCAGGAATCTAGGGAGCTGGCAAAGCGGAGACCGTGGTGGGAGTCAGTCACTACAGGCTGACACTGAGTCTGGACAACACTTGACAGTTCTTTCAGCATGGAATCTATCTTTTCAAACGGCAAATCAGTGCTCAAGAAGTCAGAATAACCTGACCAATACCCTAGAGGGAGCCATGAACTCCTGAGATGCAGCTCTTCTCTCCCGCACTTGGCCCTCTAGAACATTGTGGCTATATGGAAAATTCTTGGTCAGGAAAGCAGAAGATTTCAGCCTTTGTTTTGCAGGGCAAGATGAGTTAGTCTTGGAGTCCTTGCTTGGAAGTCCTTGCCTGCTCCAGGCTGTACCTCCTGCACTGCATCATCGTGTAGCCCTCCCTTCACTCCCAGGGCAGTAGTATCAGCAATGAGTAGGTTCTCCAGCTCTATGGTATACTTCTCCTTCTTCCTAAAGTCAAGGGAAATAGATATATCTGCTCTCCTGCCTAAATCCCACGTGCTTCCTTGAGGGAAAAACAAGTGCCAACTTGCCACTGCTCAGGTGCTATAGGTGAAATAGGAACAGAAACAGTTCCTGCAACAGGATATGTTCTCCCACCTCTCCAACACCTGGAACTCTGGTGCCTTTCCAGTGACCATCCTGTCCCTGGAAGCTGTGTCCATGCTTTTCATCTTCTCTCAGAGGCCATACCTCTACACTTCCTCCAGGTTATGAACAGTATGTCATAAGCAAGATAATGATGTTTAGACACTTTTCTATTTGTTTTTTGCTGTATGGAAATCCAAGCTTCATTCTAAGATGCACTGAAGGGCACAGCCCCAGAAAGCACCATGATTCAGTCCTACCTCCTCCCCTTCTTCCGAGTCAAAGGATGGAGCAAGTGGTTTCAGTTTTCATCACTAGAGCTACTTTTACAAATTTTAAGCAGCAGGACAGATGTAAGTATCCTGCTGACCCTATCCTGTCCTGTGCTCCTTTAGCAATCCTAGGCACTGTGTGATGTTGGTTTCTGAGGTCTCTAAATCACCCCAGCTCAGCACATTTTTTATTTCCACCAGCGAGCTGAACACTGGGCCCTGCATGCAGACAGCTCAGAGTCCTGCAGCTGCAAGCTTGTCAGGGTGTTGTCACTTGTGGCAGTGAGTCACCACAGCATGTGACAAACGAGCATCCTGAGTCAGCATGGAGAGGGAGATCCCAGACAGAAGTACTCTCCCAAAGATCTGGTATCAGCTCTACCTGCCAGTTCTTGATCTCAGTCTGGATCTGGGAGTCCTGGAAGACAGGAGCCAGCACTGTGTCCTGGTGGTACCAAAGTTAATGGCATACCGGGCTGCATCAGCAGGAGCCTAGCCAGAAGACAGGCAAGTGATTATCGCTGTTTACTTGGCCCTTGTTAGAAAATGTGAAATACTGTGTCCAGTTTTGGGCCCCCAGTACAAGACAGATCAATAAACCATAGTGAGCTCAGTGAAGGGCTGCCAGGAGCACTCCATGAGCACACCAGGATGGCTGGAGCACCTGTGCTGTGAGAAGAAAATAAGCTTGCTCAGCCCAAGGAAGAGAAGGCTTTGAGGAAAACTTTCCAGTACCTACAAGAAGCCAGGCTCTTTCCAGGGAGGTGATGGCAGAAGAATGAGACGCAATGGTCATAAACTGAAACTGGAGGTTCAGACTGGATATAAGGAGAAACATTTCCCCTGAGGACACTCCTGCAGTGCGGCAGGAGTGTTCAGAGAAGCTGCAGAGTTTCCATCCTTGGAAATTTTCAAGACCTGACAGGACAAAGCTCTGAGCAGCCTGAGGATGCTGACCCTGCACTCAGGCAGGAGGTGCAGTCCCTTCCCACCCAAACAATCCATGATTCAGTCACAGGGCTGGAAATGATCGTGCCCTGAAGGCTCTCCACTGCCCGGCACAGCCTGTTCGTCATGCACTCCCAGAGCAGTTAACAAAAAAGCAGATGGTTCAGAATCACCCTGGATAAGCTCTGTCATAGCTACCAGTGAGAAGCCAAAGCTGAACAGGCCTGGGTGGAAATCCTTGCCATGAGGAGGATGTTCCTATGGGATTCCTAAGCCAGACACTGCTGAAGGAAGCTGTCCTGCCCTGTGTGACACTACACCTGCTCTGGGTCACAAAACTGAACAACATTCGGCCATCACAATGATTCTTATGAAACTGTAAAATGAAGGCAAGAACTAGAAAAGCAGGAACAGGGAACATGTTTATGGCAAGCAAACTGGCAGGCTCTAATAAATCTCCACAAAGATCTGACTTTAAGCAAACAAAACGATTTGAAAAGTCTACCTCAATTTTACAAAATTAATGTTTTCTCCAGCAGTGTCCAGATGAGAATATGAGTGCATGGACAAGTTCCAGGTTTGGGTTTTCCCACCTGTATTTCATTAAAGTAATTTAAACTACCAGTCAAAACAAGCTGGTCAAACTTTGAAGTATTAATGAGACTTAAATGAAAATACAAGATATTTGGTTAATTCTGTTCACTTCTGTATCCAACGGGGTTTCATTGTCATACTCCTTATGTTGGGATTTTGTATTTCCACTGTGGTCTGCCACAAAAGAGAAAGTCAGGATCATGTGCAATGTTAATTGCATATTTGCATTACCTTTAACCTGGCATGTAGGCCTTTTCAGGTGACTCTCTTAGCAACTCTCAATCATTTGCTTATTACTGCAGACTCAGGCTGGTGCTCAGGAGATGCACTTCTCTCCCTTTCTTTAAAACATAGAATCATCAGACTTTACAAGCTAAATGCTAATTTCAGTGACTGCAGCAGCCTGGGGAACAAACCCGGGCAATGACAAAGAGTGTCAGAAGCTGGACCGCGTCCTTCATCTTTGCTCTCTAGCTTACCACATCCTAGCCAACAAAGCCAAAAAGCAGAAGGAACTTGAGTTCCCGTGACAAAAAGAAGAACATGTGCTTTGAAAGATCTTCGTTGCACACTGGCATTTTTTAGAGTAAAAGCATGTGCTCCAATAACACCAGCAATAATCTAAGGTACTGGAAGTAGTATCAGGATTTGGAGCTGGCAGTGGCTGGAGCTGAATTCTGTGTTCGGGAAAAGCAGAAGCAGCGAAGAAGCTTTCTTACTTATTCCCCATTCC